>BJCM01210509.1:0-20202 GCA_018326385.1 Flaveria bidentis
AGTTGAAATTACACACATTTGTTTAAGGAAACTGAAACTTAAGATGGTCATTGTTTCACTAATCTGTTAATCAACTAATTTTAATCCGCTTTGAGTTATTTCCGTAGTTTTCCAAAACAACAATTGAAATCATTGAACTTTATTTTCTTTTTTTTAGTTAATATAGATAATTTGCAAACCATTAAATCTAACTCACGATCCACAAACTCCTCGTGTTCGATACCCTGCTTACTACTATCTATTGGTTGTAATTAGGATTAAATTTACGTGAGACTTCGACATCACGTCAATTACTTTCCTGTTCTTCTTGATGAAGCTCCTAGAACCAATGGTGTGTTAGAAGAACTAAAGACAGTGATTGATGTAATGTTAATACTTTGTTGTGAGTTGATGGATTCAGATGAGGAATTTGTTGTATTTGATGCTATATCGAGAACGCTACTCAAGTGTCGATTTACACAGAGGCAGCTTGAGCTGCTCTCGTTGGCAGGTAGATTACCAATGAAACAGAATGTAGATGAGAAAGAATCCATGGTAGGGTTTGAGGAGGATACCATAAAGCTACTTGAGAGGCTTACAGGATTTTCAAAGAAGCGGGAGGTTATCCCGATTGTAGGAATGGCAGGGCTTGGTAAGACTACACTGGCTAAAAGATTATACCGGGATCCTTATATAGTATATTTCTTTGATATTCGTGCATGGTCTTATGTTTCTCAAGAATATGTGAAAAGGGATCTTTTACTTGGTATTTTGAGTTCTATGGTTGAGCTTACAAACAGAATATATAGCATGAGTGATGAGCAGTTAGGGGAACAAATATTCAGAGGATTGAAGGGTCAAAAATATTTGGTTGTCTTGGATGATATATGGGATTTTAGAGCATGGAAGGAGTTGGAAATGTATTTTCCAGATGATAGAAATGGAAGTAGGGTATTGCTAACCACCCGAAACATGGACCTGAATTTGGAGGCAACAACTCACAGATTGCGTTTACGGACCGCACGTGAAAGCTGGCGTCTGTTACAAATGATGGTTTTTAAAGATGGAAAATGTCCTTGGAGATTATATGATGTGGGAAAGCAGATATCGATGAAATGTTATGGCTTGCCTCTTGCACTTTCTATAACCGCTGGACTTCTAAGAAGTAGGTGGACTAGAGCATATTGGAAAGAAGTTGCTGAAAGTTTAAGTAATTACATTGTGAGAGACCCAGATCAATACATGGACACTCTAGCTTTAAGTTACAATCATCTACCTTCACATTTAAGACCATGTTTTCTCTATCTAGGAGTATTTCCCGGAGATTGTGATATCCCAGTGCACAAACTGATTTGGTTATGGGTTGCTCAGGGTTTCATAATAGATCAAACAGATGGTAAAACTTTGGAAGATGTGGCAGAGGATTACTTGATGGATTTACTTGGGAGAAGTCTGGTTTTAGTTTCCAAAAAAGGCGATGATGGACAAATTAAAGCATGTCATGTCCATGATCTATTGCGCAGTCTATGCATGTGGAAAGCAAAGGAAGAGGGGTTCTCTCCTATTACTTACAGGTATTGAAAATTTACTATTTCATACTTATTTTATAGTGTTGAAAAAATGGGGACATTTGGTGACAGGAAAAAGGGTTCGGGTTGAAGCGGTACATTTTTTCTTCTAGCTTGAAAGAGGCTGAGTTGAGTTCTCAAAATAATTAAATATTGTCAATGTGTTAATAATGATTAAATATTGACTTTGGGTTATTTTCAACCCATTTCATTGTTGTTTTTTCTTTTACCTTTTGAGATAAAACACAGCCCAAATCGAACTGTTCTTATGTTAGGGGGCGAAAATTGGCACCTCTAATCTTTTCCAACATGAAATGTGTCTTTAGACAACTTGATCCTGATCAAATAGAAAACGATCATCAATAATTGGCAGGTATGGACGTGTCTCTTCAGCAATTTATCCTGTTCCAGCTGCAGAAATAGAAAATAATCCAGCAGCTGGCATGTCTTCAGAGCTTTCTACACAGCATGTTGATTTTATTTTGTGTTGTCCCATAGAATTGGGTGAATGTTTTCATAAGGGTTGCCCTGTTGACCATGTCACTTATAAGTTCCTTAGGATATTAGATATTGAATCCATTTTTATATTCACATTTCCTAGGGACATACTAAATCTAGTTAACTTGAGATATCTAGCGATTAAATCTGAAGATGGGAATCCACCAACATCAATATCCAACCTCATACACCTACAAATCTTAATCATATCATCAACTAGGAATATTGTTTTACCTAGAACTACATGGGATATCGAATGTCTACGCCATCTTTATATAAAGTCAGGGGAAAATGTTATTGAAGAGTTCTCTTCTGGAAAATTCATAAGAATACTAGAGAATTTGCGGACTATTTCAGGTGTTTGCCCTTCTCTTTCTTGTTTAAGTATTTTAAATAGAACTCCCAATCTTAGAAAGCTTGGTTTTTGTGGACCTTTAGTATCTGCTTTAGGGGTCTTGGAGTTTCCAAATATACGCTCTTTGAATTGCCTTCAAATGTTAAAGTTATCGAATACAATAAAATATCATGCACCAGTGAAATCATGCAACCCACTTATGTTTCCTGAAAGGCTTACAAGACTAACATTATCTGAGACTTGTCTGGACTGGAATGAGATTCACACTTTTGGGTTGCTACCGAACCTTGAAGTTTTAAAATTGAATGTTAATGCGTGCATCGGTGAAAGATGGGAAACAAGCAATGCTGGATTTGCAAACCTTAAGTTTTTGAAATTACAATACTTGGATATTGTGAAATGGGAAGCTTCAAGTGCACAATTTCCGAAGCTTCAACGGTTGGTTGTACGCCATTGTTCAAGGCTTCAAGAGATTCCAGCTGGTATTGGTGATATATTGACACTAGAATTTATTGAAGTAAGTTGGTGTGGCGAATCAACAGCCCAGTCTGCAACAGCAATTAAGAAAGAACAAGAGAGAAATGGAAATGATTTCCTTAAAGTTTTAACTTCTGTGCATAGAGATCTGCATGGAAAGAGGAAAAGATCATGTTATGATTGACTATCTACCCTCTTCACTTCACTCTCACTTGGCTGAATGCTGACCAAATTTTTTCAAGGTTAGTATTCCTTATCAAAATAGCCATTTATATATTTGATCAAGTTCTTTGATCACTTGGTGGGAGCATCCAACACGCCTTTACTTTTGCTAATTTGATAAAAACCTTTTGTGGTTCAATGTTTTTGGGTTCAGAAGGTAAATTTAACCAGATATACCAGTTCTTCATCCAACTTTTGTTGTATTTCAACTTAGCAAGAGTAAGAAGGCAGGAACTTTTTAATTTTGATTGATCCCTCTCTTCCTTCCTCCCCATGGCCATGGAATTAGATATTTTTGTAAGAGGTTTTTGTTCACTAACTTGCTTAGCAAATTAAGTACAAATCTGATTTATGTTTTTGGTTTTTGCAGCTTCCAGCCTGAGGGGATTAAGATTTGTAAGTAAAAAAGCTGATGTGTCATCTTTTTTGTTAATTATAGATGATTTACCATTTCATTTTTACAAAATTTGATGATTAGGCTTTTTCATGTATTATTATTGTTATTTATAATTTATTTATTAACTTAAAAATATGCCACCATCCCTTTCTCTACGTGTCAGGCAACAACTGTGATAACATCTTCAGCAACCAAGTCGTTGACAGCAGCAAGTCAGCAACAGTGCAACACCAAGACCAACAGTAGCACTAGCACCCCGTCACCTCCTCCACAAGCCGTTCAAGGTATTTTGATTTTCATTTATTGATTTTCAAGGGTTCAAATGAAGCAGATGGCGACGTGGTTTATGCTTTCTGATTTTGATTTAGTTTTTGATTTGGTGCTGGTGGATGGTAGAGAGTGGTGATGTTTGAGACATGGGCGGGGTGATTGAGGGAGCTGACCAGAGTGGGTAAGACCTGAATGCATTCTACAACTCTATGTACAAAATCCCACTTTCATGAGAGGCTTTCTAGTGTTAACCTTCGACATAAGAATAATTATATGATATCCTCCACATAAGAATAAGTATATGATATCTAGAGGTAAATGTTACCTGAACTATTTGAGAGTGTATTTATATTGCCTCCTCGTGCGTGTTATGCCGGTTTGAAGACCTTGTGTATCTTTAGATGCTATCTGTGGAAGCTCGCACATGCCTCATCAAGCCTTATTTGCCTCAGGTTGGAGTATTATCTGCCTTTATTTGGTGCAAAATAATTTTTAGTCCTTAATGTGGTTGCCTGACACTTTGGCCTATGTCTTTCCAGCGGTTGTTTAGTCATCTTTAGGTCCTTGAGTCAAAGGCTGATGGTTAGTTCAACTGTTTATGTGCTGCCTTGAGCCTGGGTTCGAATTCCCCGCACCTGATTTTTTGCTTCTTTAAGCGTTTATACGACGTGTGTCCTTATTGTTTAGGACGCGTGAATTTATTTTATTTATGTAATTGACTTGCTGCGATTGTTTCCTTTATATATGGTTTTGGTTTTTTTTTTCTTCGTTACGATTTCCTACCTGTCGTTAGATGCTTTCCTCAGGATGACTAATTTTCTTGGTTTGGCTGTTTTTTTCTTCATCTTTGCTGTGTTTTCTTTTTGAATTGGCGACTAGGTTTTTGATTGGAGGGTTGGACTATGGTTTTGTTTTTGGTTCTTTTGGTCAACATGTATATTTGTTGTCTGTAGTTTGCTTGGTATATTTTGTTTTCGGAGTTGTATTTTGGTGATGTGTGCTGATTTTAGTTCTGTTTGTCATGAGTGGATGCAATCGAGTTTGCTATTGCGCTAGATTTTGTTTTTTGAATGTGTATATCTATTGGTGTCATTGGCTTGTTTTTCTTGTGCGATTGAAGGTTTATTTTGCAGATTTGTTGTTTATCTGTGAATTCGTTTGTGCAGGTTAGGTCTGTTTATGTGTTACCATTGTCTCGGTGGGGCCTGCGCTTTTACAGTGCAGTTGTAATGGTACGTTTTCTTTGTTTTACTATCTGGACATCAGTTTCTTGGGGGATACATTTTCGATTATTGCCAAAATAACTTTATTTGCAAAGTAATTTACTGATGACTTAGTGTTCTCAGGAGTTCCTAAATTTATATGCCTTAAAATCTCTAGATTGTTTGTTCATATATCATATTGATTCTTAGCTAATAAGTGTATAAAATTTTAATATGGAGGTTGGCAATTGTAACAAAGCAATCCTTTGAATTGATATCTGCAATTTGATAGAGAATGCTTTGCATCATGCATTAGTTACCCACTTACCATTCATGGTTCCCTACATCTGTTTCATGTAAACACATTGTTTTCTAATCATAAAGCAAACAAAATACAAGATGTTGGTTCGATGTACCTTTGAGTACAGATCTCCAAAGACAAGTGTTTTAATGGTGATTAGACATGCTAAATGAACTCATTCTCTGTTTGATTATGCCAAAGTTCTACAAAATGAAAAAAAAATGTTTACTTCATCATAGTCCCTCATTGTAGTTGGGTCAAATTTGGTAAATCATTTGGTGAAGATAAAGCATCAGTCCATACATAAACATATATAATTATGAATTAGTTATCTCATGATATGAAAAGCTTTTTTAAGTTTGCATATAACTTACCGTTTTGCAAATTCTTATTGTGACATTTTGCAATGCTATGCGGTCTTTTGTCTGATTTGAGTGCACTCACCAGCTTGCGCAAGAACTACTAACTATGTAAACAATGTAAAGAACGTATGTTGACTATGCCTACCTCTAAGTAATATCGTTACAACAACAAAAGCACCGCAGCAACGCGCGGTATCACTTCTCGTTTTCTACCAGTATTATGGAGTTCCGAATTTTTTTTTCCATTTATATACTTTATGCCATTATATATAATTTCAGTTTTTCAAGTGATTATGTTAGTCTACTATCCAAAATTGTGTACTTTTTTTTGTTAGGTAAATTTTAGTGTTATAGAATTACTCTGTATTTAAAGAGCGTCATAGGAAAGTACATGAATTTGTTGCATTAATGTACAACTGTACAAGTGCTAACGCTAATGTTAGGATGACGGGTAGGTGACAGAAAGCCGCCATCTAAAAGACAAGAAGAGAGAAATGGAGTATTCAAGAGAAAGAAAGAGGGAGAGATCACCACCGCCATCAGCAGCGTCACTGGTATTGTGAGCGCCATCTACATCGCTCCTGCCACCAGTTTCGGTGGAAGTTCCACCGTCCACCGCATTATCTAACGACGATGATGATGTCGTAATGGAATGGTAATGGGCTTAGGATTCTGGTGAGGATAAACAACCAGATTTGGAGTTGCATGCCTGGATTGAAGTAAAGAAACGATAGAAGAAGGTTGGTAATGAACAAATTGGCAACATTTTATGGCAGTAGAAGGCGGGGACAAGCGAAAAGGCGAGCTAGTGTTACGTTTATGACGACAGAGATTCAGGTAGTTTGAACTGATCATTCAGCAATTTAGGTGGTTTGAGCCCACTATGTATGATTTAGGTTTCATCACTAGTCGATCCCATTTATCAGCTTGATCAGTTTGTCTTCCATCGTTCAGCTGATTCATAGTTTTTATACCTTCAATAAGAACATGATTATTTGCCTATTTTTTCAGTATTGATTGGATGGATGATGGATTGCTTCTTTGAACTGTTTAATTTTTTGATTTTTGGATTATGTGTTTCTAACATCAGTGTGTGATGTTGTCATTGATCTACTATAATGCGTTGTTTTTATTTCTAACTTTTCAGGATTAGGGGGAGCTATAACACAGACTTGAGAATGGCTAAATCGTAATTTACAGAAATTGGCATTGATATCACTCTCACTTGAGGCTTTAACTTCCTGGGAAAGCATCCGAGGCTGATAAGCTTATTGAGTATGATGTGTTGCTGTTGGATAAGTTTCTAGACATCCTTTATCATTTACATGGTGATGATCTTAGGGAAAGGGTATGCTAACTTGAATCATTGTTTGATTCGTTGTTTGTACTTTGATTTTAATATTCCATTCAACCCTTTTAATCCACTAAAAAAGTAACTCTGAAGTGAGATTAAATATGATGGCAAACTGTATGATAAAATTAGGAACTTTGGGAATTATAGACCACCAACTATTCAACAAAACGTGCCAATGGAATTCAGTAATTGTTTTCTTAGTTTGTAAACGATTATTTGACAGTGAATTATAATGCTTTGATTAATACAAGAATGAGGATTTACAACAAATGATCATCACTCTGTATTAAAAAGGCAAAAAAAAAATATTCCTACTGCAAATATATGGCTTACTAATAAAAAAGGGTTTATATGCAGGTGTCTTAAGACTAGGTACTGGTGCAGTCAAAGAAACCTGATGATCCGTAGTGGGTTTTATCCTGTTAATTGTACTTGCATGCCAATATAACTTAAACTACACATTTATTGGTATAGCTTTTGTAACATACCATCATATTTTAGATTGTAAATGGTTTTCAGTAGAGTTTATTTATTTGGATTCTCGATGCAAAGAAACAACAACATGAAGAACAAAGTTACAATACAACATGATCTATGAAATAGTATGCCAATTACCATTTGAAACTAGGTATGGAACGGAGTCTACAGGACCGTTGAAGGGTATGCAAATACAACACAACAACACAAAGAGGAGAGTTGTTTAAGAACACTCAACTTAATCAGACAGTGAAACTGGTTAACCTCAAGTAATGACACTAAGAACACAAGTAAATATGAGACAGAACAAGATAATAAGATACACAAGGAGATGATTTTTAAGATTGCATTATATTGCCTTCTCAAGTTCTATTACAAGTGTTACAAAGAATAATCAGAAAGTCTACAACCGGCCATACTTTGAAGGCCAGCTGGATACAATTGATTAGACACAAAACAAAATCAATTGTAGAGTCAAAAGGCAGATTGTCTTTTGACTAGTGACTATGACATGTTATAACTCACATCTTAACCTATTACAAAAAGGATAACGTACATGAAATAGAAAGTTACAGACTCAATACCTCAATGTACAGTTATTAAAAGTATGGATCTTTTCACCAACTTATGAAAGTTGGTGACTTTACAGAGTTGCAGCGGAAAGATATCCAACTTTATGTAAAGTACATCAGATAAAGCATGTATACTAAAAGTTTTCGGAAGAAATCTGTCTTCAAGTGTTGGCTTTGGAAGACTTTGTCTCTGAAGCTTCGGAAGACTTCATCTTTGGCTTCGGAAGATATTGGTCTTGGCTTCGTAAGATATTGGTCTTGGCTTCGGAAGATTTCACACTTAGAATATTTTTGTTGTTTATGTGAAACTTCTGAAGCATTCTTCTTCAGTACCCATGTGCATGCACGCAGGAGAGACTTTGGGTGTTTGAGTTGCATCAGTCTTTTCATATAATCTCTACAGATTCATTTATGTTTCGTTTGTACTTCTACTGATTCATCTTTGTTTTTCACTCAAAGTTTGTAGGTATATTGGTTATCAATTCTTTGATTCCTTAATTCTTTGGTTAGGAAATTACTTATCATTGTCAAGTGGTACATTACAGCCTTGCTATTGCAATCTTCAGATGAGGTTGGTTTCCGGTTTCACGTGTTTAGTTAATTGCTTTTTACTACCCCTAACAGCAGAGTCACAATGGTCTGCATCCACCAAACGTCGCCGTAACGCGGGGGCAGGGATACACCTATTTGAATAAACTCTTGACTTTTCCCATCTTTATACATTATAGAATAAATTAAACAGATAGTTTCTAAGGTTTATTCACATTTCACATTTTGTTCCTAAATTCTAGAATACAGCTTTGGTCCAATAAGTTGGATAAGTTAAACACCTTTAGTCCATACGTTAGACGTCTGTGAAAAAGTTCCCCTAAATGGTGTAAAATTTACCTTCTTGCCCACCCACGAACTTTCTTTTATATTTGCCTCCCCAAATACTCTGTTGCCTCAAGACCAGGTTTTTACCATCCTAGTCACCCAGCCACTCCCTTTACTTGTTTCCCACTTTCCCTACATTTCTTCTTCAATTCAAATTAGACCTATTGAGCCAGATTCGGCTGTCAGAAATATGCCAGGTGCGTTATGTCTAATTGCCAATACAAACGGTAAATCTAAGATAACCATGATGTTTTTGTATAGACGTTAATGCCAATGCAAAGACGGGGTTGTGCGCCTAAATAAGAATGCTAACTAACATTGTTGAACTAAAGTCAAAACCAAATAATGCCTTAAATAAATTAACATTGTCCGAATCAAAGAGATCTTCTCCCTAGTTTCTAGGGTTTTTTGGTACCATGGGATAAATATAAGAAGGTTCAATTGAAGAAGAGGAAGAAATGATGAATCCTTAGTTTGACTACCATTTTTTACATTCGATTGTTTTAGTGTTTTATCTGACCCGTTTTGCAATAACATATCACCCTTAATTATTGATTTAGGCAATTGTCTTAGCATATTTCAGGTGCACCTCTCTCTAACACTTCATGTCAAAATTCATCTGTTTCAAAGTAGCTTAGAACAACGATCAATGATGTGAACGAGACTTGCCTCTAAGACAAAGCAAAAGCCATGATATATCTTTTCATCACCTCTATGAAGACCTAAAAAGGAAATGTCTCATTGTTGAGTATTTCACTAATTATGAAAAAATGTTGCGACCATCAGAAGATTTCACTTCAGATTACTTGAATACAAAAATATTAGTGAATACGGCTCTGCTCTGTTCTATATCAACTTTGAATTGAAATTTTGCATAAGGAAAATAATTGATGAAGACATGCTTGAAACGATTATCTATTTTTCTCTATTAAAAGTCCACGTGTGTTATGAGCCATAAGTTGAGTTAATTTATTATATACTTTTATAAAAAAAAAATCAAAGTAACTTTTGGACCGTAAACTTTAAATCGATTTAGTGTATTCTTTTCTTAACATATTATGACACGACTTGTTTCCCTGTTACAACCGACAACTATCTAACTTCGTTTAATTTGACCCCGCTGACGGAAAATCCTAAAATCGTCACTACTGTTAACTCTTAATTTTTACCTAGAAAAATATTTTAACATATTAACATATAATACATAAAAACATGCATGAAAATAAAACATCTCAAATGAAAAAAATTTATTCGTATTTAAGAAATTATCTATACTATATATAAAGCATATGAGAGATGTATTTTAAGATATCATAAAATTAAAAACACTTATCATATTCATTGTACAATATACAATCACTTTAAGGTAAAATAGAATTTATAATATTATTTACAAATGACCCCTTATAATTAGTTATATAATAACCTTATACTTACTAACACTTGTATAAAATTGTATATTATCTACCTATAAACAAAAAAAAACTTAATATGTTTTGAGATTTCAGCTATATCTTTTAATCTATCACAACTAAAAAGGTTTTGAGACTACAACTTAACCTATTTTTTTAAACGTTTTGCTGAACAAATCTGTATTTCATAAGATATATTAAATTAATACATATATGTGCAAGTAGTTATTTAACATTTATTTATTTGGTGTTTTAAATTTTAACTTAAAAAAACATTATAGATTTTTATAAAACTACTATAATACTAACAATATTAATGCATATGCTAGATATAAAATAACACCCGGTCACGTTACGTATGTTGTCCTCTTCTATCGATTAAACTCACTCGAGAGTAAAAACATAAAAATAAAAGTGAAATGTGGTTGTTTATCCCATCGAGAGTAAAAACAAGGAAAAGGGATCTACGAATGTGTTAGTGAGCAGTGTGTGGATCGATACAGAAATCTGAAAAATGGCTTCGGTGGTGAAGAACGTCCTCAAGACCATCAGAGAAAGAGGTCTCGTCAATTTCGCAAGGGAGCTTCGTGAAGAAGGATTTCTGTTAGTCTTTCTCCCCTTCCATCGATCTATATTTTTTTCTATTTGCTTGTTTGTTCAGATAGGTTATTCTTCAGTTTTTTCAATCCAATCGTCTCCTTCTTCGTGCCTATTGTAATTAATTGCTGTCTATTGATTTCATGCTGTATGTTGTTGTTTCAACTTTTAGGGCTTCCAGATATTTATGACATTTCTAATGGTTTAGAATATAGATCGATGATCTTACGGACTTAGGTTACTAGGTTAGTTCTCGTCGGTATTCGTTTTCTAGGGTTTCTTTTTATTATTATTTATTTGAAAGTTGGATGAAAGTGATGATAATTAGAGAGGGAACACATGAGTGAGAAAATTGTCATGCTTGGAAATATAGGAGAAACCAAGATGATTGCATTTTAGAATACTTGCAAACATAGTTTTCCGGCGATGGTAACTCGTTTTCAAGTGGACTGCAACCGTCATGCTTGGAAATATATTGTTGAAGCACTGAATGCATTAGTTCATTATCTTATCAGTCACTAGTAGAATATGAGGATCTATTTGATAATGTTTATTTTTCAATATTGTTACTAGAGGCGAGTCACAATTTTGTGACGAGCTGGTGATAATAATGTTGAGTAATAATGAAGATTTCGAGGCAGCCCTCTTAATCTATATCTACAGGATGGGGCTGCACAGTTATTGACCAATATCAAATGAATAGTTTTATATCAGTTTTTTGTAAGTTGAAAAATCACTTTTTTTGCTTTGAGATTTCAAAGTGGGTTTTTTATATGATGTGGATAAGGGTATAGGTTTAACCTGTATATATGTTTGAGTTGTGTTTGTATTTGAGATTATTTTGTTAATCTATGTTTTTACATGTGACTGTACTTAAGTTTCTTTTGTGCTTGTTTCAGGAATTGTCTTACTGATGGAAATCTTTTGTAAGTAAAACTCTTTCATTTAAAATACATTTACATGTCAGCTGAGAACCATGATTTTGTTAGTGTGTTGATCAAGTCATTTGTTTGCTACTTCTCATTGCATTCTACATAGTATGGTAGTTCTATGTGGTTGGCATCGTGTGGGAAGTTAAATTTTTAACAAATTGTTGTTTCGAAAGTAAAAATTGAAGTCTTAGTCTTACTAAACTATGCGTATGGGTTCCTATGCAGTGTAACTTGAATAATATCGTGCATCTGTTGGCATCTTAACTCCATGATGATGCTGACAAGTCATTGCTTATTTTGTTGTTTATGTTTCAAGTTCTTTTCCTGAACAATATATGGGGCTCCTTGTAGTTATTGCATATGTGAACCATGAATTACAATTCTATTCTTGTAATGCAAACGAGGAGATGCCTATATTTATCTAATAATATAGTTTGCTAGGAATTCTCAGAAACACACCTTAATCCTGACACAAGAGTGTGTGGATGCGTTTATGATTCTTAAACATCAAACTGTGTGTAGAGTAAGAATTCTTTTATGAGCCTCTGGTGCAAAACTACTTTTAAAATGACACTAGCTCAGGATAGTTTTAAGTGAGTAATAGTAATGGAAATGAAGTTTAATTCTGCTAAAATCTGATTTCATGCAATATGAATGTCAATAGATCACAGAATTAACAATATTTTCCTTCAATTAAAATATTGAAGTCCGGATCTTCATTTGCTTCACATTAGCTACTAGTATCATCATAAGTAATCTGGAGCCATAATCTTTTGGTTTGTGAAACATTCAGGCAAACCAAAATCCACAACATAGGTGCGACACTTGTGGGTGTTGACAAATTTGGCAATAAATACTATCAGAAGCTTGAAGGGACACAATATGGTAAGGCTCTGTTATTTCTTTATGCTTATGTTTAATGATCCCAATTCTTAATTATAACAATCCGTGTGTTGTGTTGGATTATGAGTTGCTGCTCTATAGTCATTAGTGGTACTTAGTATCGTCAATTTTTTGTATACATATTTGATGAAGTTGGATTATCCCTTGGGAACAGCTTATTGCTTCTCTTGATGTCCAACAAAGGAATTCAAAGTTTTTCAAACAGGATGATGCTTATATACAAACTTACAAAACAATTGACATCAAATGGCCCTATATATGTGTGACTTGCGAGTCTCGCCTGGAACTACACGAAGTTTTACTATGGTCACCATGTTGATATGTTTTTTCATGGTAGGACGACACAGGTGGGTGGAATATGCATCAAAGGACCGTTACAATGCTTCTCAGGTCCCACCCGAGTGGCACGGTTGGCTGCACTTCATAACTGATCACACTGGAGATGAGGTAAGTCTTAGATTTCCCAACCATGTTTGTATTGTGGGATTAGGAATTTAGGAATGAAAATGAAAGTGATATATCATGTTTGTTCTATATTGTTCATTTAGGAATGTACGAATCAAAATGAAACTGAAACTGATACATTATGTTGTCTTATATCATGGATTTAAGATGAAGGTATTGAAATGATAGTATTAGTCATATATTATGTATGTTTTATATTATGGGTTCATAATCAGAAATAAAAGTGATACATTATATCTGTTTTAAGTGAGGCGTATGTAAGGCTTTTGTTTGTTTCAGCTTCTAATGCTTAAACCGAAGAGGTACGGGTTGGATCACAAGGAGAACTTCTCAGGTGAAGGTGATGAATACATCTATCATTCTAAGGGACACACACTGCATCCTGGGCAGAGAGACTGGACCAGGTATCAGTCATGGCAACCTACCAAGACCCAGTAATTGAATTTCTTTTGCGTGCGCTACAAGTTGCTGTCATATATTTGTAGCCATCAATAAGCACCACATTGTGTGGTTGAAAATTTCTAAACATATTCAACCATTAAAGCTTGTTTGAGCAAAGACTGATTTGGGTTTCGTGTTTTGTCTTATTTGTTGAATATGAAACTAATGATCCCTGATGAATTTGTTTGCTGTATTATAACTTTTTTTAGAAGGGGTTGTTCTACAGTTATCCACTATAAGACTTGACATTTAAGCTCATGGAGTGGGACATCTTACTAAACATCTTGATGTGTTGGGTTACAAGCTCGTTAATTGTTGTATAGTAACTACAAGTCTAAATAATAATCAACCCAACCAGTGAGTTACCTGGCCTAAGACTTTGAAAACATACAGCCTCGGTTCCAACTAATAGCCACATTAATCTCTACACTCGATGAAATCAGAAAACACGAAATTGTAGGCACATGCATTATTTAGGAACTCAACATCAGAAAACAAATCTTTTAAAATCACATGAGGTATAAAAAAGAATATAATGGGTAAAAGAACATTCCCACATCTGCAACAAGCATGATACCTAGGTCTTTGACGTTGAGGGGAAGCCATAATACTCTCCGCAAACCGGAATAACGCCCCACAATATTTGCATACATGTTCACAGTTGCCACAGTCAAGGTACTCTGTTGGCAAAGTTGTTGATTCATAAGCCGTTATCGGCTATTCTAGTGATGCACTTGAATTAGATGTTTCACCCGCATACTTGAAAGAAGACATGAAAGTCTAGGCGAATAATGTTGGCAGGCCATCTAAAGGCTCACACGCATGATCAACAGTAGCAAATGGCCTACACTTTGAAGGTGTACGCTGAGGGAACATAGGACTACCGATCTAGCAACAAGCTCAGGTAAGGAAAACTGCAAATAAAAACTTACATTTTTAGAGATAATTGAGAAGGATAACAAAAATTATCGAAGGATAACACAAATTATTGAAGGATAACAAAATTATCGAAGGATAACAAAAATTATCGAAGGATAACAAAATTATTGAAGGATAACAAAAATTATCGAAGGATAACAAAATTATTGAAGGATAACAAAAATTATCGAAGGATAACAAAAATTATCGAAGGATAACAAAATTATTGAAGGTTTATCGATGTCAACTTACAAACCTTGGTTCATCGAGGTTGACTTACGAAAATTATTCACCAAGAGTTTATTGAGTGTTCAATGTTGGCGATTCTTTTGAGTTCATCAATTCTAAATTCTCTTTTGCAATTAATCATCTGATCTACTGATTATTAATATCTGATCTTGATTCATATTTAACTGTTTTAATCTATCATTATTCTTTTGCTTATGTAAATTTATTGTGGTCAGTTTTGATTTTAATCTACATTTGCAATTGATTTTTCTTTTTATTTTAATCAATTGTTACTTGTTTATCATTTAATATACTTTTTGTAACTAATGATGTTTAAGTTAATTAAGTTGTTTTCTGCTTTAAGTTATTTTTTGCCACACTATAAAAAAATTTGTTTACGTCATCGGTTTGAGGCAAAAGTCTTTAGGAATAATATATAGGTGAGGGTCTTAAAATTTTTCGCTTTAAGCCTCTACACTTAAAAAACATTTCATATGCTTGTTAAGAGTTCACAGAAGTAGCATGTGTTCTAGCACCAAAAAACACAAAGAACGTCAATCTAATAGCACAAAACAGAATAACAGCAACATATTGTCGCTACGCGTTGTTGTACACAATCCAAACAACCTTCCTTTACTCCTCTTTAGCCTATAAACCTTTGAGGTAAGAACTCTTAACTACTTCATAAGTGCTACTCATACATTTCTTATAAATATTTTAAAGAGATGCATGAGATAGATGCATGCCACATAAGTTATGCCGTTAAATTTCTAATGTTGCAAAGCAGGCTAAACTTAATTGTATTATTTACTAGGTTAGTAATCCGTGTACTACACGGGTTTGAATAAATAAAATTTTAAATTGTTATTAATAATGATTAATTAATTATAAAATGTTCTTTTGATATAAGATATGATTAACATTACGTACGATTGATAAAAAAACGATATCATATTTTAAACTTTTTTTTTTAATTTTTTTTTGTTTTTTTAAATAACTGGTTTTTAAACAAATTGTTTAAAAACAAGTCGTTTCTAAAAAAAGTGTCATTTTTAGTAACTCCAACAATCAACTGAGTTCAGCCCTCCATGTGATTGAAAGGGATAGTAGAGAACCACAACATCATCCTATCTGCTACCTTGACAACTCACAAAAGGGTTGTTTCATCACCTTCCCCGAGACACCAAGTGAAAGCTACACTTAAGGAAGCCCATTCCAAGAGACAAGCTCTTCACAAGACTTTGTATTTTCTGAAGAAAGCACAGGAAACATTCTCTTCACCCTTGAAGATCTAGACTGTATCCATCCAGATGACTTCGAATACATGGAGATAGTTCACAAATGGCTCTTATTACTCATAAAACCAAGAAGTTCTACAAGAGGACAGAGAGGAAGTTTCCAAGCAATGCAACCAGTGGAACGCTTGGGTTGGACAAAAGCAAAGTAAAGTGTTACAACTGTAACCAAATGGGTTACTTTGCAAGGAGTGTAAGGCACTAAGGACAAATGGTGGCCAAACACAAACCAGACCAAACTACACTAAGAGAGCCACCCAAAATGAGAAGCCAAAGCAACAAGCTGCAGTTGCTGTTGAAGAAGGTGGCTTTGACCGGAGCTTTCAGGTGGAAGATGCATCTCCAAACTAAGCAATTATGATAGATCATGATGAAGCCAAGGTATTGGAACATCTTTGTACACCTGATTGTATTGCTAAAGTAAATAGATACAGGTCCTACAACTTAGAGATGCGATCTGATCTTGAGTCTTTAAATATCTTAAAATCTGATTTCAAAAGAGCTAAAAATGATTATAAACTAAAGATAGAGGACTAAGAGAAAACCATTTCAACTTTTAAACATGAACACACCAACTACAGGACTCAAATCAAAGATTTTATAACTAAGTTGACTGAATGCCAGGCTGAGCTTGTGATCAGCAAAGCCAGTATAGAAAAATGTGTTCTTGAAGAAGAGACTTTCAAGAACATTATATCATTATCCTTGCATGCAAAAGTTTGTTATCAGAATAAGCAGGGATTGGGATCTAGTGAGATAGCTCATTCACACACAATCTTGTCTATAAGATCTCCTAGGTATGGAACTTGTGAAGACGAGCTTCTCTTGATAGACCCCTGAGTGAAGAGGATGAAGAGGAAACAATGAAAGATTTCTCTGAGAAGAGTGAAAAAGAGCATTCTAAAAAGGTTAACTATTTCTTTGAGGAGAATAAAAGAGTTGGGATGACCAAGTCAAGAAGGAAGAATTTGATCAGGAAGGCCAAAAGATCAAGGCCACTTTCAACTTTGTACAGAAACAAGTCTTTATCTCTACAGGATTTGAGGTTGTTAAGGCTGAAGGGACAAACTTGAACTCTAGTACCAGGAGTTCTAGTTCATGTTCAACTTATCCTAACTTCAAGATGAAGGCTGATCAGTGGTGTACCACTACTATACAACATGAACCATCTAGTTCCAAAGGTAGTTCTCTCCCTAAAAGAATTGCCACAACATCTACAAAGATGAAGATGGAGAAGGAAAGTGATCAAGTTCAACCTTGCTCACAGAAGAAGACTCTTAGGAAGAAGAAAATGGATTGTCTCATTTGTAGAAGTACTTCTCATCTTGCTAAGGATTGCCTCTACAATCCAAAGAGTACTGTCCACATGACCATGAAAGAAACTTCTACAAGTTTGAAGAAGAAGCAAGCTTTGGAAGGAAAATATTTTCCTTTCGGAAGCTCCAAAATGAAGAAGAAGACAAGTAAAAAATTGCCTTCGGAAGAAAATTTGGTCTCGATAGAAAGGAATACTTCTGAGGTACTGAAGCTTGCTGCAGTGTTAGTAAGATCTTCCGAAGGTGCAGTCATCAAAACTTTTGAAGAGTTGAAAGTCAAGTCTAAGCTTCCAAAGGTGGTGTGGAAGACAAAGAAAAACCAAGTGATTGAAGGTTCTTCATCAACATCAGCAAATGATCCTCAAAACATGACAATAGGATCAATTACTATTGTATTGTCTTCAACTTTTTTTGATGAGCCCAAGACCTATAAGGCTTGGGTTTCTAGATGTAACTAACTATCTCTTTTGTGTAGGAATAGCTCAAGACAAATAGGAATGTATGGATCATTGATAGTGGCTATTTTAGGCACATGATAGGTAATGGGTCACTACTCCTAAATTTTGAAAAGATTGATAGAGGACCAGTTTCTTTTGGAGGAGATGCTGTAGGATTCATAACTAGAAGGGGCAGGACCACAAATGATAAGCTCAACATTAAAAAGGTAAACTTTTTTAAGTAGCTTGGATACAATCTTTTGAGTGTATCTCAATTTTGTGATCAGAGTTATAACATGCTCTTTACTTGGTATGAGTGCATTATTCTCATGCCCGGGGTGGTCATTCCTCATGAGCATATCCTTCTTAGAGCCCCCAAGAAAGGGAACATGTATAAGATGGATTTGTAAGAAACATCTCTCTTAGGAGATGTTTCATGATTTGTATCTAAAGCCAATAGTGATGAGTCTTTCTTTGGCATAAAAGAATGTACCATGTAAACTTTTAAAAAATTAATAAACTAATTAATAATTATTTCGTAAGTGAAATACCAAAGAAATAGTTTACAAGTGATGACCACTATGTTGCATGCCTCAAAGGGAAGCAACACAAAGTATCTCATAAGCCAAAGGAAAAAACTCTATCACTACTCCCCTACACTTATTATATATGGATCTCTTTGGTCCCACTGGTGTAATGAGTCTAGGAAGGACCTCTTACTGTTTAGTGATCACAAATGATTTTGCAATATTCATTTGGGTCTTCTTTATTGGAACTAATGATGAGACCCTTGAGATTCTAAAGAATTTCATCTTAAAGATTGAGAATCAATGTGATCATAAGGTCAAAATCATAAGATGTGATCAGGGAACTAAATTCAAAAACCAAATCCTTGATACATTTTGTGATGAAAAGGGTATTACAAGAAAATATAGTGCTCCCAAGACTCCTTAGCAAAATGGTGTTGCTAAGAGGAGAAATAGGACAATTATTGAAGCTACAAGAACTATGTTGTCTAACTTTAAACTGCCCATCACCTTCTGGGCAGAGGCAGTTAACTCTGCTTGCTATGTGCAAAACAAAGTTTTAGTATTTAAGACACATGGTAAGACTCCTTATAAACTTTGGCACAATAGGAAACCTTTCATTGGTTTTCTTAGGTCATTTGGATGTCCTTGCACCATCTTGAATACCAAAGATCAAATTGCCAAGGCTTATAGAGTATACAATCTCAAAACTAGAGTAGTTGAGGAGTCAGACAATGTGACTCTCAATGAGCACACTCCTAGTGTGAAAGGTTCTGGTTCTGACTAGATATTTGATCTTGATTTAGTTACCAACTATTTTAACAAATCTTATGAGAATGTTTTAGGATCTACAGATATACTATCAACAGGTGATCCTGACACATGATTTGAGCTAACAAGACTATCAAGTTACACTACTTCAACTCCAGTTGTAACTAACCATGCAAATGAAGTTCCTATCATCATAACAATGACAAATCCAATTGATACATCTGAGATGCCTTCAAATTTCAACTCAGAGGCACAAAACTCAAATGTAGGAGCTTCAAATGTAGGAGATCATAGTGGTGGTGAAAGTGATAAAAAATTCCTTGATGTTGACAACCACTCCATTGAAGACAACATCAATGATGTCATACACTCATTGTATCAAGTTTATCTTGATAAGTGTGTTGATGTGGTAGGTAACTCATAATTACCAGATCTAAATTTCTCTAATTCAGATATCTCTAAGCAACTTTTTGTGATCCCTCATGTAACATCCGCCATTTTTCCAAGTTAAAACCCAAACCCGAACTCATTTTGAGCTTCCATTATTAAACTACTTAATAAATGGATCAAATACATTAAATATATAATCAACTTATTGATTGATACATAATTCTTATTCATAAATTTATAAATTTTATTAATCATGTTACAACAAATAACTAAATGGAAAAGACTTATTAAAACTTATAAAGTTATAAAAGGAATTTTAATAAACTTATAAAGTTTTATTAGTAATTATGAATTTTAAATACTGAAAATAAATAATCAAATTATAATGTTTACAAGTTTCATAAAAGTTATAAAGATTAACAAATAAATAATTTGATTGTTTATTCAAATTAGTTTTATAAAGTTTATAAATATTTTATAAAAAAGTTGTTAAAATTAGAGTCTTCAAGAATTTAAATTTTAAATTATAATTATTCTTTTATTTATTTAAATTATTTAATTTTATATTTATTTCAAATTCCAATCATAACCCCCTTTTAAAAGACTTATAAATCACCATTAATACCATTCATAACCTCCTCCTAACCTCAAGTATAAAAG
>BJCM01210510.1:0-10247 GCA_018326385.1 Flaveria bidentis
TGCGGGTTAGCTACCCTATTATGCACACAGGGCCAATCAATTGAGATTGGCAGGACCTTTGTAGCGTACCCTGGGTGTTTGGGTTGGCCTTGTACACAGTACACAACACCCTTTCGAGGGATACAGTTGACCCTTTCGAGGGATATAGTTGACCCTTTTGAGGGATATAGTTGACCCTTTTGAGGGATATAGATGGCCCATCACCCGTTTTCCATCGCGCATATAGTTGGGGTATTGCTCATTGGTCCATATAGAAAGTGAAAGATAAAGATAAAAGTTACAGAACATACAAGGCATACAGTAAAGAGAACGAACAGTATTTGTTCATATAGTTAATGCGTGCTCGCACATACAGTAAAGAGTTGTATTTTACAGAAAAGAGTATTTTCATATACAACATACAAAATGTATTTTATTACTTATAAAACTAGAACTCACTCAGCAACACTGACTTTTATATATTTTCAGTTGGCAGGTAATTATTGTTGAGGATGGCACGAGGGTGAAGCTACTCGGCAGGAAAAGACTGACATCCATTCGTATTTTTATGTTGTTGTTGTTTTGTAATGCAGTAAAACAATTCTTTTGTAATCAGTTAAACAATGCTGTATTGCTCAATCACAGTGGTTTAAATGAAATGAATGGTTTTGATAAATTATTTCCGCTTCTTAAGTTTGTATAATTAAAATGTTTAATGTTTTAACTGCTGTGATTGACCAACTATGAGATTTCCGGGAACAGGGCCTTACAGGTTAAGCTGGGAAGAAATTAGAAATCTAATGATTGAGAAATACTTTCCTTATAATGAGATATAAAAGATAGAAGCAAAATTCTTAACACTAGAAATGAATGGTGCTGCACATCAGGAGTATACAGATAGATATAATGAGTTATCTAGATTAGTGCCACACCTAGTTACACCATAAGCTAAAAGGGTAGGAAGGTATAGCTGGGGTTTAGTACCACAGATAAGATGAATGGTAAAGTCGCCTGCGCCTAAGATTTTTCAGGACACAGTGATGTTATCTGGTAGCTTGACTGATAAGATGATAAGGAATGGATCATTGACTGATTCAAGGATTGGAGACAAAGGGAAATGGAGCAATAGCAACTCTGGAGGAAGATTTCGAGGAAATTAGCACAAGAAGGTAACTAGAAATCCTGTGAGAAATTTCATGGGAATTGTCCAGGAAAGGAGACCACAGACAGAAGGTCAATTGTAGTGAATGCATGCAAGAGACACCATAATGGTAAGTGTGGGGCAGTAATTTGCTATAACTGTAAGAAGAAGGGACACCTATCAAGAGATTTTAAGGGATCTACAAAGCCTAAATCAGTTTGCTACCAATGTGAAGATGAGAATCATTTTTGCAACAATTGTCCGGAACAGGAGGAAAAAACTCCAACTTAACCAAACAATCCATGTGGCAGAGCATTTGTATTGCAAGCTAAGGAGGCCCGACATGAACCAAAAGTAGTGATGGGTACGTTTCTTATTAATGATCAGTGTGCAACGATACTATTTGATACAAGATCAACTTGTAGTTTTGTTTCGAATACCTTTAAACCTTTTCTTAATTTAACCTTAGAGAAATTGAAAAATAGGTAATGTATAGAATTAGCTGATGGAAAGATAATAAAGCTAGTGAAATTATTCCTAACGATATTTTAAATTTAGATAATCACTAGTTTGATATAGATTTGGTTCTTATTAATTTAGGAGGTTTTAATATTGTTGTGGGTATGGATTGGTTAAATAAGAATCATGCTGAAACTATTTGTGGAAAAAGAATGATTAAAATTCCTTTGACTAAATATAATAAAACTCTTTGCATGTATGATAAGAAACCTAGAGGTGCTATGAAGATAGTCTCAAGTAAGAAAGTCTAGAAATATTTAAGAAAGAAATGTCTGGCATTTCTAGCCTATGTAGTTGATAAAAAGCTAGATAAGAAAAACTTAGAAGATGTTCATATTATTAAAGAATACCCAGAGGTATTTCCTGATGAATTACTAGAATTTCCACCCCCTTGCCAAATAGAATTCAAAATTGAAGCCCCTATTATGAAGTCACCATATTGTTTGGCGCCAACTGAAATGACAGAATTAACGAGTCAAATCCAGAAATTAATGGACACGAGATTTATATGTCCTAATGTATCACCTTGGGTAGTTCTAATTTTGTGTGTAAAGAAGAAAGACAAAACCTTTAGTATGTGCATTGATTATAAAAAGCTTAATAAAATAACTACTAAGAATATATATTCTCTCCTTAGGATAGATGACCTATTTGATCAATTATGAGGATCTAGCTATTTTTCAAAAATTAACTTAAGGTCAAGATATCATCAGTTAAGGGTAAGGGATGAAGATATACCTAAGACTGCATTCAGAACTCGATATGATCATTACGAGTTCCTTGTAATGCCATTTGGGTTAACAAATGCTCCAGTAGTGTTCATGGATCTAATGGATAGAGTGTACAAACCTTACTTCGATAATTTATCATAGTCTTTATAGATTACATTTTAATCTATTCTAAAAGTAAGGAAGAAAATGAGAAACATCTAAGGCAAATTTTGGAATTACAATGAAGAATTATATGCCAAGTTCTCAAAATGTGAATTTTGGAAAAGAGAAGTATAATTCCTCGGACATGTGGTTAACCAAAAAGGAATTCATGTCAACCTAGTAAAGATTGAAGCAATTAAGAAGTGGGAAATTCCAAAAACACCAAATGAAGTACGTCAATTTTTGGGTTTGTCTGGTTATTACTGGAGGTTTATAGAGAATTTTTCAAGGATAGTCTAACCACCGACAGAATTAACTCAAAAAGATAAATGATACATTTGGGAAGAAAGACAGAATGTTGCATTCGAACTCTTGAAAAATAAACTATGTAGGATCCAATTTTAGCTCTTTCGGATGGAACAGAAGATTTTGTAGTATACTATGATGCATCAAATTAAGGATATGGATGTGTTTTAATGCAACGAGATAGGGTAATTGCATATGCATCCAGACAACTCAGAGGAAGTGAAAATAATTATACTACTCATGACTTAGGATTAGGAGTAGCAGTGTTTGCACTTATGATTTAGAGACATTATTTATATGGGACGAAGTGCATAATCTATACAGATCATAAGAGTTTACAACACATATTGGATCAAAAGATGCTGAATATGAGACAAAGAAGATGGAGGGAATTACTAAATGTTTATGATTGTGAAATTAGACTCGGATTTAATAAGTCAAATTCAAGGAACCCAACAAAAAGATTAATCAAGATATGTTATAAGGAAGAACGGAAACTAGAAGTTGCGTAAGATGGAATCCTGAGATTTAAAGGAAGAATTTGGATTCCTAACAATGACATTCTTAGAGAACTATTCTAAGAGAAGCACATAAATCAAGATATTCAGTACATCCGAGAAATAAGAAGATGTACAAGGGTTTGAGAAACCAATATTGGTGGCCAAGTATCAAGAAATCTGTTGCATAATTTGTAGAAAAATATGATATTTGTTCAAGAGTTAAGGATGAATATCATAAACCCTAAGGATATTTGTAACAACCAGAAATTCCTGAGTGGAAGTAGGATCATATCACCGTGGATTTTATAACCAAGTTGCCTAAAACCTCAAGTGGGTATGACATAATATGCGTTATAGTTGACCGACCGACTATGTCAGCTCATTTCTTGCCAATCAGAGAAGATTACAAAAGAAATTATGAAAGAAATTATGTCTAGACTTGAAATACCCATTTCAATATTATCTGACAGGGATAGTAGATTTACTTCAAGGTTTCTTCAAACTTCACAAAAATCCTTAGGAACTCAAGTGAATATGAGTTCAGCATACCATCCATAGACAGATGGATAGAGTGAGAAAATAATTCAAACACCGGAAGACATGTTGCGAGCATGTGCATTAGATTTTGGTGGTAACTGTGATATACACTTACCTTTGATAGAATTTTCATATAACAATAGTTACTGTGCCAGTATTGGAGCAGCTCCATTTGAAGCTCTATAGAAGAAAGTGTATGCCACATTTGTACTAGAATAATATAGAAGATAGACAGTTTACAGGCCCAGAACTTATACCAGAAACATCTAATAAAATTAGTAGAATTAGGAGCATATTAGAAGCAATATGTGATAAGCGAAAGGGTTATGCTAATAAGAGAAGAAAGCATTTAGTGGTATGTAGCTATTACTGTTATTTATAATGAAATTTATAAAATTTCTAATAAACCGCCTATTATGAGTTATCGATTTAACATTTTATGAGATGATATAAATTTCAAAATTTTCCTACTTGTAAAATTTAGTGATTTTTGGATAACATTAGCTATCGATTAGGAATTTTGAGATAATTAGTAATTTAAAATGGTGAACATTTTAAATAAATATGATTTATTCTAACAGATAATTATTAATTTATTCTAACAAATAATTATGTAAATCAATTATTTGACATTTGGTTGGAATTAAGGTGAGTAATATGGCTTCTTTTTTATTTATAAATTTTTGGGGGAAAACATACTATTTGTGTTGAATTTGATACAAAATTTGAGATGATCGGATACTCTCATATTGACACAATTATTAATTTGGATGAGGAACCGTCAAAAAATACAGGTAGCGCTACTTAGGAATATGTCAACCTATGTACTGCATCAATTCAAATTAATTTATATTGTTGATTAAACCTATGTTCTCATAACTGTATGTTGACTATTTTGAGTATGCTTAATGTATTATAATCTTTTGTATACATTTAACATGTTTAGTGATCGATACGGCTATTTAGGAAAGCTGTGTCTCTGGTTGACTATCGATTTGTTTGACTTCAGCCTCTATATGGATGTTCACGTCCATTACTATCTGAACAATAAATGAAATGTTAAAGACATGTACTTTTGAATAGGGCTACTAATGTATAAGTCTAAATTATTAAACTAAATATTGTAACATTATAATCCTATAATTATGAATTAATGGAACTGCTGTTTAGTTTATTTTTGTGATTTACATGTCATGATAATCAATGCGTTCTAAAGGGACGGGTCACATTCAAGCATTTCACGCTTCCGCTAGGATGTGACATAAACTCTATCATGACTGAACCAACGAAATGGTTATTCATAGATTCACAGTTGGCACATATGATCACTATCAAACTATGATCTAGAGATCTCGTATGAACCTGCAACAATTAGTTGCAAGTTGATGAACAATGATGAAGATGTTAAAGAGATGAGAGAGAACATGGAGAAGTGAAGTGAGGATGTTCTCTAAGCAATCTTTGATCTCTCAATATATCCTTTCACATGATATCAACCAAACATTTTTGTTTGGTTTAGAACACCACATAAGAATTAACAAAGCAGAACATATTAAAACTTTATCTATATAGAACTAAAAATATAAAAAATAAAAATAATCACTCAGATGTTGAATTTGATCCATATTATAAAATGAACTTTAACGCTCCCCCTCAATTCAACGGAGAGAAATGATCAACCAGACCAAGTTTGGAGCACAAAACTAATGGTTCTGGTCCTCTATTAACACTCACACTAGCACATAAAGATTTTCTATGTATTGAAGTTCAAAAGAATTACATGCTAAGCCTATTTATAATAAATTAAACACAAAAAATTCCATGTGAAGCTCCATGATCACTCCCACGATTTACCCATATTACTCAGACAACACATGACCAATTCACATAATTATAAACTCTTATTAAAACAACTAATTATTCCACCGCAAGTTTGGATCAAAGCCATATCTAAAATCCACATGAAACCATGACTCTTAAGGAACTGTAACCCATGAATCAAACCTGATTAGACCAACAATCACACCCTTAATTAGTTTTTCATACCACTTGTTCACCGCAGCCAAATTACCATATTCTCCATCTTAGTTTTCTCTAGAAAACCTGATTTTACCTCGGCCACATTCAAAGTCTTCTCGGTTCAACCCGAATCAAATTCACTACACTTGTAACATCTCACATCACATCTCGTTGGAACCATTCATTAACATCTTGACTCTACACGGATCAACAAACTTTTCCCTTGCCACATCCAAAGCCACCCGATTTGAACTCCAACGCCATAATTTTAACACTGTGTAGTTTCTCCAATATCTCTCTTTGTCTTACTAGCCCATAACCTTTACCGATTAGCCTTCTTCAAAGAGGGCTCTCTACTAACCAAGAAAACAAAGCCACTGTCTTTACGATTTTCTTTCTTTAGTTAAAGAACGGAATCCAAAGCCACCTGCTTTGACGGATTATTTCTACCCGTTTTTCACGCACATACGCTAGTATCCACTTATCAAGAAACAAGCCAATCAAAGGTTTCTTTTTTTTTTATCACCTTTAACAGCCTCAGAACAACAACATTTTGTTGGTTTCAGGACAAGATCATACTCATAAACTCATGCTCTTCATTAATTCTCAAATGTACATTAAATAGAGAAATGGAAATTAACTTACCCACTAACCCGCTACTCCATTATCTAGACCCACTAATCTTGCTAATTAACTATGAGTCACTAATAATTTAAAACATGTGACACAATAAACTTTCTAACAACCCGTGACCCATTCACCATAACTTGACCCGATCAAGATTAACCCAACATTCACCCTCTTAATCTTGATCTGGTTCTCGGTTTACTTGCTAATTTCTTCCTTCCTTTATTTCTTCCTTCCTTCCTTCCTTTCTTTCTTCTTTTCTTTCTTTCTTTCTTACTTGCTTATCTTGCTCTTTCTTTCAATACCCGATATCGGTTTTTTTACTAATCTTGCTACTTTCTTGCTTAATTCGAATCTTTCTGTCTTACTTCGAATTATCTTCCTTGCTAACCTGCTTACTTTCTTGCTTGACAAACCAAATATGGCTCTGATCTTGCTCTTGCTATATGAACCGCACAGGTCCACTTTCTTGCTCTTGCTACTTGCTATTTTCCTTGCTTTCATTCTTATAAACTTGCTTAATAACACATGATTCATACATCATTACAGGTCTCGATTCCAAATGAAATTACCGAATTGATATCATGCTTAATACCCTAATCTTGTAACTCATATGAGTGTAACCGGTCCCAATTTGGTCATCGTTGCAGCCCCAAAACTTGACCCGAAACACCTCGCGTTGGCTTCCCTTTCTCGATCTCGGCCTCAAATTTTAAACTGCATCATCATGCATATCCTTCACCTGCTTACCTACTTTGTTTGTTTCTTTGATTACATTCATTTAACGATCTCTATATTTCACCAAGTAAGATCCTTGCTTGCTTTAAACAAATTACAACCATACAATTTAAGGTGTGTGGTTGCTTGCTTTCTTGTATTTAATTCCACCGCCTTGCTTTCTTCGATAATTATCTCTTAACTACTGTGATTTCGGTGGCTCCCTCCTTTTGTTTTGATGATTTGTGCTTTATCTTCAATTCTTTGATCAAATTCAATAATGATTGTTCTTCACCGTTCCAATCACCACTTGCTTCTCCTATCGTTCTGCTGATTATTAGCTTCTGATCAGCTTTTACTTCTTCATACATTTCAGCCAACAGCAACAAGGCTGCTGCATTTTTCCTATCCCTCACGGCTTGCTTCCTGCGACAACAACCAAGGCTGTCGCCTTGCTTCTTCAATTTCTTTCCTCCGACTCTCAAACCGGCCCTCTTTTTCTAACCTTGAGCTCTGATACCAGACGTTGGTTTCAGGACAAGATCATACTCATAAACTTATGCTCTTCATTAATTCTCAAATGTAGATTAAATAGAGAAAGAAAATTAACTTACCCACTAACCCATTACTCCATTATCTAGACCCATTAATCTTGCTAACTAATTATGACCCACTAATAATTTAAAACATGTGATACAATAAACTTTCTAATAACCCGTGACGTGTTCACCATAACTTGACCCGACTTGACCCGATCAAGATTAGCCTAACATGTTTATCACCGGTCGCCTTCGTTGTCCAAAACAATACTTCTACCATGACAATAGTTCAACCAAAACATTTCCCCGTCTCTTACCGTTAAACACTCTTGAAACAACAACTAATATCCAGTCCTGCTTACTTGTTATGTTTACTCTGTAACGACGGGCTACATCCTTCAACGATCATGTATAATGCTAATCCTATTTATAATAAAATAAACACAAAAACTCAATGTGAAGCCCTATGATGACTCCCATGATTTACCCATATTACTTGGTCAACACATGACCGATTCACATAGTAGTACACTCTATTAAAACAAGTAACTAATGTGAATAATATGAATTTTTCCTCTGCAAGTTTGGATCTAAGCCATATCTAAAATCCACGTGAAACCATGACTCGTAAGCTACGAAATCGTGACCCATGAACCAAACCCGATTAAACCAACAAAAACATCATGTTATGATATCCTTAATTCTTTTGTGAACAAGTCAAAAGGCTATTAATTTGTGTCAATTTTTATCACCCTTACAACACTAGATACCATTTTTTCTCTAAGAAAGTGCAAGTCCAACTCAAAATGTCAAATCCAATCATGAAACATGGGGTTTGTATAAATAAGAACTTCAGTCCTACTATCAAAGAACATTAGAACATGTAGCTATAAAAAACCTTTAGTTCTTGCTAGACTTTAAGAAGCCATATTATAGAGATTATATGAAGAGGCTGATGCAACCCAAACACCCAAAGTCTCTTCTGCATGCTGCACAAGTACACTGAAGAAGATTGTTTCGGAAGTTTGACACATGCAACAAAAATATTCTAAGTGTGAAATCTTTCGAAGCCAAGACCAATATCTTCTGAAGCCAAAGATGAAGTATTCCGAAGCTTCAATAGACAAAGCCTTCCGAAGCCAATACTTGAAGACAAATTTCTTTCGACGACTTTTAACAACATGCTTTATCTGATGTATTTTTCCATAAAGCTGGACCCCTTTCCGCTGCAACTCTGTAAAGTCACCAACTTACATGAGTTGGTGAAAACGTCCATACTTTTGGTAACTATACATTGAGGTTTTGAATCTGTAACTTTCTACTTCTTGTACTTTATCCTTTTTGTAATAGATAAGGATGTGAGCTATGGCATGTCATAGTCACTAGTCAAAAGGTAATCTGCCTTTTGACTCTACAATTAATTTTGTTTTGTGTCTAGTCAATTGCATCCAACTGGCCTTCAAAGTATGACCGGCTATAGGATGTAGTATAAGTATATCATGTTCTTGTAATTTTATTTTATGCTTTGTAACACTTGTTATAGAACTTGAGAAAGAAATATACTGCAATCTTGAAAACCATCTACTTGTGTATCTTGTTCTCTTGTTCCATCTCTTACTTACTTACTTGTGTTCTTAGTATCATCTATTATGGTTAATCCAGTTCAGTGTTTGATTAAGTTTAGTTTGTTCTCCTCCTTGCGTTGTTGTTTTGTAAGTGACCATCCTTCACCGGTCCTGCATTTGGTATCAGAGCATTCCAGGCTCTTGATATAAGATCTCACCATCTTTACATCCCTCACACACACAAATACTAATCTTTTCAAATAGAAGCCATTTCCAAAATTGATATGGAAACTGGAACCATGAACAAGTCGCCCCTGATCACTCTTGAAGACTTCGATACCTGGTGCCTAAGAATGGAAGGTTTCATCAGGTCTCTAGACTAAAAAATATGGGAGTCTGTTGAGAATGGATCTTACATACCATACACCCCTTCTGCTACTGGTGGTGTTATGATCCCCAAGGCTCTGGCAGACTACTCAAATGAAGATAGAAAAAGAGTAGAGATTGACCGGAAGGCCATGACAGCCCTTCAGACTACTCTTCCTAACTCTGTATACAGAGGTTTCATGAAATGCAAAATAGCTATGCAGCTGTGGGATGCATTAAAATTGATGTATGAGGGTTCCTCTGTTGAAAAGAAGAACAAGAAGAATCTCCTGAAGCAGCAATTTGAAAACTTCACCTTCAAAGCAGGTGAAACCATGACTCAGCAATACTTCAGGTATATTGAGATTGTGGATACCCTAGTGGATGGAGGAGTTGCTCTTAAGAACAGAGACATTGTAAGGAAGTTCATGTCCTCACTTCCTAGGCAATGGACACACTACTGTGTGGTTATCAAGAGGACCGAGAACCTAAAAACTCTCACCCTGATAGAGTTATATGGGATTCTCAATGGCTACCAGATGGAGATGAACATGCAAGGT
>BJCM01210511.1:0-11644 GCA_018326385.1 Flaveria bidentis
GAACAATAAGTTCATCCACAGTCATCTCCTTTTGTTTGAGCTTAAGGTAGTTCTTAAACTCTATCCAACTTGGAGGAAACTTTTCAATCATGGCTGCAACTTGGAAGGTGTCATTGAGAGGCATCCCCACAGCATGAATTTCATGAAGTATAACTTGTAATTCTTGAATTTGGCTAATCATAGTCTTGTTATCAACCATTTTAAAATTCAAGAACCGAGCCACATTGAATTTCTTGCTACCTGCATCCTCGGTTTTATACTTCTTGTCTAAAGACTCCCACAGTTCTTTGGCAGTCTTTATGTTGCAATAGACGTTATACAATGAATCACAAAGACCATTTAAAATGTAGTTGCGACAAAGAAATTCCGAATGCTTCCAAGCATCAATGGCACTCATGGCTTGAGCATCATCCCCTTCTTTAGGTAGGGGAGCAGTTTTCTCCAAGAAATGTGATAAGTTCAAGGTTGTCAAGTAGAAGAACATCTTCTGTTGCCATCTTTTAAAATGGACACCCGTGAAATTTCGGGTTTCTCGGCATAGTTTGCTATAGTGGTCGCTCCCACATTGGTTGCAGCTAAAGGGGCTGATAAAGAGGAACTCATAGAACTTGAAGACATGTTGATTGCTGTTTTACAAAAACAGTTTAAGTTAGAACAATTTCCAACAAATTGAAATAACTACCAAAATTAAAAAAATAATTCAACCTATTTTCACAATTCTAAAAATTCAACAAGAGATGTTCTAAGTGCAACTTTGAAGATAACTCGTGAATAAAAAAGCGAAAACAGTTATAACCACAAACAAAATTGAAAAACAAATTTTAACTATTTTCAGAATTCAACGATAGATGTTCTAAGTCCAACTTTGAAGATCACTCGTGAATAAGAAAATGGAAACAATTTAAAGAAAAATTAACCTTTTAAAAACACAGATTAATATATGAACGGTGTTTTTAAAATTTGTTTTAAGTTTGTAGAAACCGTTCATATAAAATAAGCATTCAAATAATTTTATTAATATACTCAATACAAGAGAACATAAATAAACGATTATCAATTCTTTTACAATGGACAATTTACAGAAATAGATGAAACAGAAATGTAAAAGCTGAGGATCATGTTCAACACGGGGCCCTTAAAACAAGTTCCGAGCCTCCCAGGAGAACTCGTTTTGTTTCCTAGGGTACAACAGCCAAAGCAGTTTGCACTGCCGGGGTTGATCTAGAATCCAAACTTGTTTGTAGAAGAGAATCCAAACTTGTTTGTAGAAGAGAATCCAGAGAGATAGAGAACCTGTTTGCTACAGGTTTCGAGTTGTGTTGTTGTGTCTTTCTACTGAGCTACACTCAGTATTTATAGTGGAATTCGAATCATAACAGCCACCCAGCCATTACTCAGTCATTAATCCGAAATCGTAACTGCTCATTTAATTCTTCATTAACAGTCGTCGGTTTCAGTCAACGTGTAACGGAAGCTGTTACGAGTCACAGCTCTGACCTCGCACCTGACCAGACCCTCGAACCAACCTTCAAAATTACTAAGGCAGCTCTCAAGCGGCTCGCGCGCCACATTGCGCTCACATGCCCACGCCGCGCGGGCGTGTGACACCTTAGGAAACAATATAGACAAGAGGTTATAGAATATAAACTATTTTATATTTTTTCACTCCTCCAATGTGGGACGACTTCCCACACTATTAATTTCTAATGTGATTTTTACACATTAATTTTCGTTTAACATATTAATTTATTGATTAAATATTAATAACCATATTAATATTATCAATAAATTTTCAATAGTAGAAAGTGTTTTAAAGCAAAGGTAGATTTAATAGACATGTTAGAATGTATGGCATGATCCTAGTGGTGAATAATTTTTTAGGGTATGGGACACCACTCCCTTAGGGGTGTTAAGGGTGTTAATGTTATCAATGTTGTTATTGGTGTACGATCCAAAGAATTGTAGTTTTGACAACAACAAAATATTAACGTCTAAATTTTATACTTTATAGTTCACAAAATGCGTAATAAATACGTGTATTTGATTTAGAGGTATAATAATTGATTAATTATGTGGTGAAATAGTTAATAAAAAGAATTAAATAGTTTTAATATTTAATTGTTAAACAATTAAACATGTGTAGGTTTATTTAATTATATGTTAATTAATAAACCTCGATTATTGTCGGTAATTAAATGTTTATTATCAAAGGTTATTAAAAATTTAATAAGGGATCAGGAGAACCCTAATGCCACCACCGGACCTCCGCAGTCGTTTCTTCTGTTACTTGCCACTAGAGGTGAGCAAAAAACCAACTAACTGAACTGTAACCAAAATAACCGAAACGATAAAACTAATAACGTTAGAAAATCAACGGTTTGGTTTGATGATTTTTTAAAAACCGAAGTTTATGGTTCGTTTTTAGTTTTGCTTGTAACAAAAACCGAAATAATCGAACCGAAACCATATAATCAAACTTGTAAATTTAGCGGTGTAATCATATACTTATAAAAATTATTAGTCTATTAGTTACTTATTTAACTTGTGTTATCTAAAAGATATTAAATATTTAGATTTCAAGAATAATATTTAATTTTTTTATTTAAATTGATAGATTAAAATGTTTTATTGTTGTTCTTATATTTTATGAATTGCATTTAATTTTAATGTCAACTAAATTATAAAAATATATAGATTATATTTAGAGATCAACAAAATAATGTAAAGTCAAAGTTTTTGCCTTAAATTCATTACTTTTAAACAATTTTTTTCTAAAACTTGAAGCACAAATGGTAAAACTGAAAAAAACCATAAACCGAACTGAAATCGAAATTAAAACCGAAAACCAAAAACCAAAAAAACCAAAACCGAACGGTTTTAAAAACCTAGAAATCGAAATATCGGTTTTTGGTTTGGTTTTTAGGCAAAACCGAACCAAACTGACCATGCACACCCTACTTGCCACCGTCAGTGGTGTCCGAATCGCATTTGCAAGCTTTGATGTTTTTTTTTACGAATTTGGTCAACTAGTGAGACTATTGCTGCTTTCAAAGTGTAAAGCTTATGGTTTACTCGTCAAAGGTATAAGTTTTATACACCTTATGGTTGTGTTTCATTTTGTTTAATCGCGTGTAATTTGATGTCTGATTTGGATATTTAATTTGATAAATTAATATCTTTCAAAACCACTTTCACTTTTAAAATTAATAAGAAAATTAAACTTTGATAACAAGTGTCATTAATTTTTAAAAGCGATACACGTTGCCGAACATGGGGTTCAAAAATATCCGAATCCAAAATCAAATCCGAAATTTCCGAGAAATCCAAATCTGGAATTTTGGATATCCGAAATTTTGGATTCGTAATCATAATTTTTTTGATGATTTTTGGATATTCGGATATTCGGATATCTGAAATAATTATTTTAAAACTTATAACATAATGAATATCAATTAGAAATTTCGGATATTTTCGTGTATTTCGGATAATTTTATAAAACTTTGGATATTTTATAACTCTTTGGATATTTTTATAAAAATGATTAAAAATACATATATATTTTTTTGAATACGGATATCTGAATGTTGGATTTGGATTTGATCTGAAATTTCCGTGTATCCAAAATTCGGATATCCGATTTTGAACACCCATACCCAACAATTAAGAGTGGGGTGTGGTTGCTTTAACGAAATTGAAAGTTTAAAGTTCTTCCGCTGGGTGGGTGTGCCTTTAAGGAGATGTCGTTCCACAATATTTGTTAACGATAGGTCAACTATACATGAAGTGAAAACATGACCTTCTTGGCTTCTTCTCCACAATGTTCAAGTTTTAATTTCGTGCAGTGTAGTTTATTGCAACAAAAAAACGTTATGGTAACTGAACCAGTATTGTTTTAAACTTTGTTTTTTCTTTCTTTTATTATCAGAGTGTATTTATCTTGTTGTATGTTAGACTATTTTGTGGACTCACTAACTAACACTGTTAGACAGTTAATGGTCCAAGTTGATTCGATTTATTCCTTTCTTTTGTCTATAAAATAGAATATATGTCTCTTGCGTAAAGGGTGTGAAGTAATAATACCAAAACCACCTTTTCTCTATAACGCACCTTTGTACAAGTTTTAATTGATGCAAGATATAATCAGGCACCTTCCATAGGACTACTCGCACTCAAGAGAACAAATTCTCATGCCTATCACAACAAAGTGCAAGTAGACACATGACTAATGGTTTATCCTAATCGTTAACTTCACAAAACACCAACTTGAGAAATCATTTACTCAAGAGTCTATCTCCGCTCTCCCCCTTTGATCAACATGCCTGTTTTATCATTAATAGGAGGCAAGACTTGAGTCGTGTGATTTGTGGGGTTTAAGAACGAACCTTTCTCGAGCATCATACACAAAGCCATAGGTTGATACTCGAATAAGATTCACAAAGCATTTTATATCGGTTATGTTTTCCTATACTAGAATGGAACCTAAAGGGTGATAGGTTATTATGAACAAAAACACATAACAAAATATTATCATGTCTTACACACACGAAAAATTCAAAATGGAATGATATGTCAAAGTTTCAAGGTACAAACATTAAAATCCCACATGTCATTAGAGCTAACCCAAGTTGTAAAGGTACAAGCCTCTCTTAGAAAAAAAAATGTTTCAGGTTAAAACTCCAAACAGGATGTAAAGATGGTACTTTAGGTGTTAAGTTTCATCTAACCAGTAAAAATAACAGAAAACATACAATATTCCTCATTAAACGTTAAAAAATCCGCCACGCACAATTTCTTTTTCTTTTTCTTTTAATAAAATTCAACAAAAATCGTCAATCATTGTTCTTCCTGTAGTAACTAACTTTCCCTGCTTTTATTGTTTGACTTTATCAAACAAAACGTTTTAGAAGATTTTGATTACAAAATAAAAATCTTGATCTCAGCTAATAGGAACTAAAAAAATAAAAAACCCAAACATGTACAGAAACAACACCATTGATCTCACTATTTTCCTATTTACCTCCATGATCATGTTTCATTTGAAGAACTGGTATCAAGACTTGGAGAAATACAAGATGTGAAAATGACTTTATAAGCTATCCCGAACACTAGGAAAGCTCGTTCCATCTTTGATATGGCTCGATGCAGATGGCCATAGCCATTTCAACACACGTGGACCTAAAATCTGTAGAGAACAAAAATAATACGCATAAACCACACATAAATAGATGCAACTTTGCATAATAATATAAACAAAAAAAAACATGAAGAGATTGACCATACCATGGTGACATTTCGGTATACACCAACATCGTATGGATGTTTATAAATCTGGCCAGATTTCTTTGCTAACCACAATGCCCTAGTTCTTTCATAATACTGGATAAAAAATCAATGATTAGCTACAGCTAAATGTTTGACTTTTTACACTATTGTGATCAAAAGTTTGACTTTTTACCTCTATCGTGGTCATATTATGTGTCAACAAGTATATATGCCATCCCAAGAGTGTTCCAAGTGTCAAACTTAAGAGAATAATCACTACCCCGGATGTAATCTGGACAAACATAACAAAATTTTAAAAATATCATGACAGCTGTTATTTCATCTGTTCCTCCAAATGCAAATTTGACTTTCAAAGTCAACCAATTTCTTTCAGGTTTGAAAATGACATTGGTAAAGTTGTCGCAAATCTTTTCAAAGTTCAAATAACTATAAACTTACATAAGAGGTTTTGAGGCGAATAGACCTAGCAGACTCCCAATCCTTTTGAACTCCACAACCAACTATTATAACCTATATAATTCAAAACTATTATAAAAACTAAACTTGTATGATAATTAACAACCAACCAAGAGTGGTCATACGTACCATTGAATACAGACTTGAAATAGTTGCATATAGTACCAGAAGAAAAAAGGCTTTATAGTTCCTGTGACCAACACAATTGTTTATCCACGTGCAATGATGATCCTAACAAAACTTGAAGTATGAGAAGACATCACAAAATATATATTTTTGTTTTAACCTAAAATATGCAGGACATGCTTCTCATGCTGCATAAACTAGGTAATGTTTTGACTTTTTGGTAAAAGGTGTAATATGATACTGTAATTAATAAGAATTCATTTTTTCTGTCACAAAGCAATGCTATCAGATGTCTTCAAAATATAAGTTAGGATTTATATTTGGACATCGAAAATGGACCACACTTACTTTGGGACAGAAAGGGTACAACAATTTGTGAGAAATTATAGTAACTTAGATGATTTCTCGCACAAAAGAACAGAAATATGGAAAAGTTGTAAGAAAACTCATTGATTTTTGCATTAAAAGGTGAAGTTGACCTAAAAATTCAAACAATACTCCTTTGTCAATAAAGTTTGTTATTGTACTTTCATACCCACCATTTTCAAGATACACGTTCTGCAAACACGACAATGATGGGCTCTTGGAGGCTTGTATGCCGAACACTTGTCACAACGTTTTCTAAGTGCTTCCTGAAATATTAATCGTATCATATCAACAATCAAAAATAACATGTAATAGGAAGACAAGAAAAAGATCTCCAAAATTAACTAACTTAGTTCACTAGCATGGATTTGTTATAAACCAAACAGAATAACTCAACAATGCTGCAAATGATTAAAACACTTGATGCAACATGACATTTCCCCCTAGCTTCATGTCTTAAACCTTTATAAGACCACCTGTCAAATGGCACCTATATTTTACTAGGCCCTATTGGTTCACAAAGTATTAATGGGGTCACTAAGTTTTCCCTAGCAGCACCTCACGGTTACCATATAAGGATGAAAAATCTCCGATAAGATAACCAAAAAATAGAATTTTCCCTAACAGGACTTAACAAATGCTAAAACTTTTCTCCAGTAAGCACACAACATGTAGGAGTAACGGCCATTGAACTGATTCAGGCTATCTGATTATTCAGGGATCATTTTACATGCAAATCCTATAAGAAGCATAATTTTTCAAACACTCAATTACTCAAACAACTGAATTCTGACTAAACTATCCCATAGTACAGCTAATTATCGAATTCTGCTTATTCCATATCACATTACCACTTTCAAAATCAAAAGTCAAAACACACCCTAGAACGATATTCTTTGGCTGATTTTGATTATAGCTAGCAAGTATTCCACAGTTTGCACAAACCCTAACCATTTTCATGTACAGAAAACTGAATCTTTTACTTTGCAGGATCCAAAGTAATACATCCATAACCACTAAACTCAATAACTCTAAGAAAAAACCCAAAAGGTATTCTACAAGATTTACATGAAGAAGTAAAATTGAATTCAGAAAAGGGGGAAATCTTACAGTATCTCTGGAATCTTGATCTGATCCATCGTTGGTTTCAATGTCAGGGAAATACCCAGATGGAACATCACCAGGATCAGTGAAAACACAGACCAGAAAGGAGAAAAGAGTGAAAGATGCAAACATGGTGAAGATCACAGCATTCGTCAAACCTGCTGAGCTCTGTAGCCCCACCCAATCATCAAGAAATATGAAAACGGTGCCGTAGAAGACAATATACATGAGTACTAAAACAGCTAATATTGGTAGCGATACAAATCTTCGCCATTTCATCGCTCGATTTCTTGACTTTGGGGTTGTCGGAAAGGGTTTTGCCCTTTTGCTTCTTGTGTCGTAAGAAAGAAAACAACTTTTCCGATCGGGTCAATTTTGAGTTCAATTACAAACTTTGACCCTTGAAGGCTTCCTCAAAATAACATTTGATTTCTGATCGGATTAATACATACTGCATAGATGTTTGATTGTAGAGTACACTATACTTATACGGGGGATAGTGCCTGAGTTTTACTTGCCATTTCATATTTTGTATATCCAATTGAAAATTATTTGGGAAAAACTATTTTTTGACTTTTTGATTTTTTGGAGGGGTAAAAAGACCAAAATACCCCTTTAGAAAAGTTAAAAAGTTAAATTTTTTAATTTTTTAATTTTTCTGGTGGGGTATTTTAATCTTTTTATCACTCCAAAAAATTAAAAAATCAAAAAATTGTCTTATCCAAACGATCGTTTGAAAAAATACTACACATTTTGTCCTTTGGTCAAACGACCGTTAAATAAACATTTTACCCTTATTCTTTCTTCCACCGCCACGCACACACTCCAGCACAAACCACCCACACCACTCCAGCATAAAACTCCCCACCACCACCATCTTGCGCCATCGTTTCCCCTTTTAGGATGACCTAAGAACCATTTTACATTTTAGAGTGTGTTTCATGTGGAAAGATATTTTGTGCATTTTGACAAATAACATTAAACTTAGCAGAACATAAAGGAGCGAAGGACCTACATGCATCACTAAAGCAATATGAATGTTGATACAAAACACAAGCTTTTGTTTCCGCTTCATTATCCCAAGGTCAACATTCTCAAGTTTTGTTACCAATAATATTCTATATCAATTAAAATTTGCAAAGTTAGAACAACAAAAAGTAGCAGGAAGAAGAAAGGATCAAAAGCATTGTAGTTTATTTAACCACCTGTATTTTTTTAGCATCCTAGAAGCATAAGGTGGATGGTGTGTGTCGTGGGTGACATGTGGACGCCAGTTGTAAGATGGATAGTGTGTGCCTACGACGAAGGTTGGTGGTGGAAGACAATGGTGGTGAGTGGTCTTGTGTCAGAGTGGTGGGTAGTTTTGTGTCAGAGTGTGTGTCGGTGGAGGTGGAGACGATAAATGCTGGTGGAGTGGTGATGGTGGTTGAGATGAGGTTGGATGAGGAAGAAGAATGGTAAAATGATTATTTTACAACTACATAAAAGAATAAATTAACGGCCGTTTGACCAAGAAACGAAACGTGTAACGTGTTTCCAAACCTCGGGACAAAACATGTAATTTTCAATCCTAGGGGCGAAATGTGAAATCTGAGCAAAGCTTAGGGGACGATCCATGTAATTTATTCTTAATTGTATTTGTAACTTCAACGGAGGAGTAATAAGGGTTATTTTCTTTAAGTTTTTTATGTTAAGGATAACCCTAAGTCTAATATGAATAAACTTGTTAAACTAAACTATCAACGCATATGACAATTCGGACTAATTTTAATGAAAGAAAATCATCATGAGTAATCCAACGATCCGTTGCTAAAGGCCAATCAAACACACCACCTATCACCTAATTAAATATTCAATAATAGGCATACGTTTCTTATTAAATCATTCAGACTTTGAATAACTACACCAAATGCATAAAATTGGGAGAGCAATAAATGTCAAAGATCTTTACTGGTACAAGAATCTTTCTAATGTAGATAATGCTCATACCCAATAGGTAATCTTGTGACTAGCAAATAAATGAGCAACTAGTAGAGCATTTAATGCTCGTCAAGTTAGTATCAAGAGGTTTTAAGCCTTCACTCTAAGAAAGAAGGTAACATTCAATTCCTATTCAACTATTTATTTGCTTAACTAAAATTTTTTATCACCTGTTATATAGCCCAATTACAGCAATCACAACAATAATTAGAAGAAAAAGAAACTAGTAATTTTTTTGTCTTGGACTTGATCATCATGGGGGTGAAATGATAGGTAATTCTATATCATATAATTTGATTTAGAAGAGCATATGTCTTTTTCTATTTTAGTTTTGATGATTTTTATATTTCTTATCTAGTTCTACAACCCAACTGAAGGTATTACTTGTTGGCTTCGGCCTAAGCTGGCTCTTAGCCAACGCTTAATGTCACAATTTCATGGATTACTCACCTACTTATCCTGAGACTAGGGCTACAAATGAACCAAACCTGAACCAAACTCGTTCAATCTCAAGCTCGACTCGTTTTTAACTTATATTAACACTCGGGTTGATTAGGATGGTAAGATCACATGTTAGGACCGTTTAGATACGGAGTACTAACTGATTTAAGTGTATACCAAACCAAATAGTGCGGAATCCTATTTGATTGGCGATCCAATCTGTGAGAACGCAAGTATAATCGATCTAAGAATGAATCAAAACGTTAAGAACGATTGTAAGATGATTAACTGCGATCTATGAACTTGGAACATGTGTTCTTGAGTCTCTGAACGGCTAGGGTACGATTATGTGTGTAGGTATTAGAATTGATACGTTTTCCACAAATTAAGTGGTATTTATAGGTTAGGGTTTTCCATTCGTACGACTGAACCATTAGCATGGTTCAGTCGTGCGACTGAAGCATGCGGTTGATCCATCCACACGACTGAATGTTCAGCTCCTTAATCTTCTTTGTTGATTGGACTTTATGCTCCTAGAGTTGGGCAATTTCCTGACCTTGGGAATCAATCAGCTAGGCATGCTGTGAGATCTGTTGTGCTTGGGCAGCAGTTAGCTCCACAAGCTGTCGTAGCTGGGCAGTCTTCTTGTCATCAGTAGCCAGCAGCTTCAGCACCATACGGTTCAGTGCTGACAGCTGTTCCTCTACCCCAATGGGAGGTAGAGATGATCCTGTGGGGAATGTGAGGTGGGATGATGGTCCGGCTTGGTGGCTGGTGGTGTTAGTGGTGGCAGTGGTGAATATGGGTGGTGGTATATGAGTGGGTGGTGAAGGATGGGCTGTAGTGGTTGTGGAAGGCAGTGTGGTAGTGATGGTGGGTTGTATGGTGGTAGTGGTGGAGGGTGATATGGTGGTAGTGGTGGAGGGTGTGATGGTGATAGGTGGTGTGGTAGTGGTGGTGGTAGCAGTAGCGGATGAGGTGGTGGTTGTGGCAGTAGTAGAGGTCACTGTAAACTTTAGCCACCCCTTCTTGCCATAAGGGTGAGCCACTCTCTTCCTCCTCGAGCCTTTAGGCATAGAGGCTCCCCCTTGGCTACTGGGCTGGTCTGGGGTGTATGATGGATCAGTAGTAGCCTCCCCAAACGCACCCTGACATCCTCCAACCGCCTCAAGACCTCTCTATGTGGCCACGACCCGACTTCCTACTGTTCGCACCAGAGGTTCATCATCTGACTCCTCCTCCTCCTCCATTTGGAAGTCAGGGTGAATAGGAGCTGGTTTGGGTCCACCCTGACCATCCCCTCTGTCACACCCTCAAAATCCACGTGCGGAGTTATACCGCGAGACGTGTGAACAAACCAGGATCACAGTCAATAGTTACTCAGAACGACTCTATATGCCATAAGTACATAAAATCAACCAAAGTAAAAACTTTAAAACTGTAAATCAACCCAATGAAAAATAAATGTATGCAATGGCAAAACATGTGCCAACCCAAAAAGTAATGTTAAACATTTAAAACCATAAGGATGTCTTGAAAACCGAGTCTTAGAATGCAAGTGCAACCGTGTAGTGCTCCTATTGCGAGCGGGCTAATGACCTGAGAATAGCATACTAAAATGTCAACACAATGGTTGGTGAGTTCAAGAGAGTTATTCAAACATAAACAGTGTAAAAGTAGACATATAAAAGTAGTGCATTGTAATAGATAGCTAGTCTATTCACAATAAATATTAATTCATAGTGATTTCGCAATTGAAGCTGACTGTGTTACGTTGTTGCCTCCTGTCATGACTTAACATGTCATGACAATGTTCAATAGGACAAATTGCACCCGGCTGACCTCGAGTCACACAGGTGGGGCTCGTCAGACCCAGTAGTACTACCCA
>BJCM01210512.1:0-12549 GCA_018326385.1 Flaveria bidentis
AAATACATCTCTTTCTTACTTTATTAAATTTAAAAAAGTATTAAATAATATTATTAGTAATTAAAGTAATCTATAACCCATAATAAAAGAAACTTTTCTTAAGACACATGTTATTATTCTAGCATATCAAATAACACGTGTTATCATTCTAGCATATCAAAAAGCCATTTTCTCGCTTCTCTCTCATTATAAATACGAAAATTATAAAAATAATTAATTTGACTTTTCTTTAACTAAAATATATTAAAACAAATATATCTATATTTGCGTTTCTTGCATCTCTCAATAATAACTATTATAAATAAGTAAACTAAATTATGTAACATCTAAAATATAAATGTAGTTATTTTATTAATTTATTAATACATATTAAATATAGAGTAATAATTTCTAATTCATTATGTGTTATAGCTTTTTATATTCATTATAGTTTTTATTTTCACCAATTATTAATAACATTTAAAAAATAAAATATTCATAAAACTATTAATTTTGATATGTTTTATTTATTTCACACATGTAATACATGCACTCTAACCTAGTTATTTAATAGGAGAGAAATAAAGAAAAAAATTGATGAGGATGATTGTGATGTTAACACGTGTCATTTCAATATATATTTTTATTAGAATAAAAAAAATATATCAAGTGGTATTTTAAAAGAAAGAATTATGTTCAAAGAAAACTATAAATATTAAACATCGATTCCATATAAAACATCAATTTCTTATATTACAAGACAAATTTAAATGATAACATGGCTATTACTTGTGATAAAATTAGAGCTTTCCTCGATCATTACTAAAATTGTAACGTAAATAATAATTAAAATATCTTAAACTTTTATAAATATACACTAATAAATAAAAATAAATCTGGACATTTGTTGTTATTCTAGACCATCTGGTTTACTCATTTCTCTCTCATCTTAATTATGAATATTATAATAGTTATTTATTAATAAAAACAATGCAAAATTAACATTTCAAATATGTAATACATAGTTTTATTCAATTCGTATAATACATAATATTTAAAACACAACTTTTTATATTTTAAACATTCTAACAGTAAATTTGTTTAGCCTGTGAATTACACGGAATTGTAATCTAGTCGTAATATCTATAATCTATAAATCTATAATCTATAAATACTAATAAAAAAATATTTCTTTTACCACTTGTCATCTTCTTAAACCACCTTTTTGACACTTGTGAATCTTTTAAACATTCTCGATTTATTTTTCCCCAAAAAGGGTATTAAAGTAATTTAAACATTCAAATAATTTCGCTCTCTTTTCATAAAAATTAATTTTATGAATTGATACATTTTTATCTTTCATCTATATTTTTAAAATCAAACTATGTTTTTAAAAATAAATTTTATTAGAAAAATTAAAATTCATATATTTTCTAAAGCATTAAACCTTTTGAATTAAAATATTTTAAATCAGTTCTTTTTTAAAATAATTATAAAAAATATGGAATTTTCTAAAAACATTTTATTAAAACAACTAGAATAATTAGAAACTTGAGTTTTTAATAAACAATATTTTTAATAAGAAAATCTTAAAACAAATACTTAAAAATAAAACTATTTAGATAAGAAAGTTAAAAATAGTATAATTGTTTTATCTCTTGAACAACTAAATATATATAATTTTATACATATCTTATATTAAAATATCACACTGTAACTTTTCGTGTTTATTATTAAATATAATCTGTTTAATAAATGAGTTTCCACACTATCTATTTATTTTATATGTATCTATCTATCTATAACTTATCTATTGTTTATCTATTAAAAATAATTATTCATATGCAATTATAATCATATTTTATCTTCAAATATAGTTTTATAATTCATAATATTTTATTTTTAATTATTTATTATTTTATTTATTCAACCCGTATAATACACGGGATATTAATCTAATAAAATATAATTATAGGTTTTTACTATAATAAAAACATTAAAAAAATAAAAGAAAAAGGATTTTTCTAAGAATTTGATGCCCGTGTCTTTCCTGTTTCTTTCTCTCTTTTCCATGCCAGAAGTATATAATTTTGATTTCCATTTTTCACTTTCTTTGTTCACACCCTCTTGACTCCAACCCCCAATCTCCACCCCAATTTCACAAGTTTCTGTAAAATTACATAAACCCTAATATTTATCCTTCGATAATCGATAGATCTGCCAATTTCCCATTTGGGGTTTCCCACAAAAACACAGGTAAACAAATCCGATTCTTGTATTCTTTAATTTTCAACTGTGTTTCCTATTTCGTTGATAAGTTCCAACTTTATAGTTTTATTTTTATCAAGATTTGATTAGTATTTTTGAGGGTATGTTTATTTGCCTGCCAATTTTGTTGGGTGACATTTTTCTTGAGGTTTCGTGTATGATTTGTGCTCCATTCACTTAGATTTTGTTGTCTGATGAGCTGTTTATGGATAAAAGTGTACAGATTTGTAGATTAATTTCGTAACTGTAAGTTAAGTTAAATGGGAAGTACTATCTTTAAGTAAAATTGTTTTAGGTTTTAATTTTCTAACTAATCAGTGTCAATGGTGGAGTTGAAATGTAGTATATACTATACAAATATAAAAAGATTAAAAATTCAACTTTGGTTATGCAATTCAAGGAGTAGGGAATCAGGTCTACTGGTTTATGGAAATATGTTTTGAATGAAGAGTGGAACTTCAAAGAAATTTATCAAAGATTGATCAGTAGATTTTGTTTTGGGAACTTGAGCAATTTTCTGAATACAGCTGTTTGTTCAACTTATGGGTTGACTTTTACAAAAGAGGAGTTTTCAGCCTTGAATCTTGTAACCTTTTGTGGTGGAATTATTGATTAGGTTGACTCCTAAAGTCAACATGCATATTCTGTTGCCTTTTGGTAGGATTCGTTTGGTTTCACGGTTAGAGATTGTACGAATTTGCATAGGTGGTCCTTTTTCTTTCTTAGGTTTACAATGTTCAATACGTTTGTCGTATTGCCATATGCAAATAGCTTGTTTTCTGAACTAGAAATCATGATGTTTTCTCCCCAAGGGGATATCTTGGTGGCAAAGTGGTGTACTCCCCAACCGAATGTTGTGGGTTCAAATCTTGCAGAGCCTAGGTGTGGTGATTTTTAGGAGTAAAGTAGGTGTAGTCGTGTAGAGTATGAGTGTGTGTTCAACGGTTAAAAAGAAGAAGAAATTATGATGTTATGACATATGCAAACACTTAGGGTCAAATTATCCCATGCCATAGATAAGAAAGAAGAGGGAGAGCAGTCAGTTAACTTCTTCTTTGCATGGTTGGATATTGTTCTTTATATCTTCTATCATTTACATGACATGTCAGGCAGTTTGTAATTTTTATCATGGATCTATGATTTCATAACTCTATATCTTCAATGCAACATATGCAAAATCGGTAATTTCAGTAACTAAACTACATGGACTTCTTGTTCCTTTAGTTTGCAACATGCCCATTGTACCATCTTTCTACATTCTACACGTGTGGGTCCTATTTCTAGCTTCTCCTTACATCCCTTAATAGGAGCCACACGCACATCCTCAGTTTCTTTTTCTCGGTTATTGGTCATTAGTTGATCTCATCTAGTAATCTTAGAGGATGCATTTTTGACCCATTTATCTATGAATGGGTTGATTTGGTCTATATTTTATCCCTAACGGGTCACACAAGGCAAACAAGGATAAACTATTATCAAATGTGTGACCTGTTAGAGATAAAGGCATAAAATAACCCACCATGTTTTGAGCTTTGACCCTTGCCAACAAAAAACACCTGTTTTGATCCATTACCTAACCTGCCCATTTTAACAACTCTATTTCCTTTGCGTTTTCCATCCATGTTTGACAATACATACTGATCTACTCAACCATTGTTAGGTCTGGTCACTTGAAATCGGGTTAGGGTCTGATATAGATCCGCTCTCAATGGATCATGATAATATATATGGATAAAATGCCAAATTCAACCAGTAGCAATGGAAATTATATATTCTACAACTAAATATGGTCTTCTAGAGGACTTGAAAGTCACTACACAATGTCTTCTGATAGAAACCTGATGAATAACAACTCCATTGGTATTCGGACACGGGCCTCTGATCCAACAAGCAGGTAATAATATAATATAATCAACGTATATTCTTTTCAAATTTGACTTTTAAAGATATCCTATTTGGTAACCACCGTTCTTTCTACAGGCCTCAGACAGTAAATGATAATACCGCATATTCTTCAGAAGAACAGGTACACTACATGACAGTTGGTTACTGTGTCAAAATGGGTTGTTTGTTTCTAGCGGTCAAAATGGTTTGGTTGTCTGGCAACTTTGTTTGTCCAAAATTTTTTTTTTTTAAATAAGAAGTGCCTGAAATATGATTATGAAAATTTTGTCATTTCTTTAATGATCAATTTTTTTAATAACATCATTTAAGAGATTATGTTTTCTTAAAATACACGTTGGGCAACTTTAAGCTAATTTTTTTCCTAATTATTTGAGCTAAAACACAACCCAAATCAACACGTTTAAAAAATAATGGATCAAATTTCTGTTTTATTACTGATACATCTTTTGTAATTGTTATTTTCATAGGAACACCATGCACGCTTGAAAGCTCAAAAGGAGGAAATCCAGTATCTTAGAGAACAAATTACCTTTGCAAGTGTTAGGGTATGTGTTGTCCTACTTGTTTGCCTTTGGTTTATTGGTTATTTGGTCTCATTTACATATCTTAAATACTTTCTAAATTTTGGATTTGGTGATACCAGGAACGACAATTATTGAACGAAAAATATACACTGGAAAAGAAATTTTCTGAGCTACGATTGGTTTGTCCTATAACCTTTAAATATGTCAACATTTATTCTGTTTGGCAATTCATGTTTATTACTTTATTTGGTGGAAGTATGATGTATGCTATTGTTTTGTCCCAAAAAGCCCGCAACATATTTTTAAAAGTTTTGGACAAATGATGATATACCCAAAATATCCCTCAAGCAAACATGGTGAGAAATATTGTGTACTAAAATCAAACTCGTCAACATCTTGTAATGTTTGCTAATAAATGAAAAGTTATATCTTGTAATGTTCCATTTTTTTGGACAATCTAGAATATTAAGTGTTGCATCTTTCGGGAGTCGGGACAAGTGAATGGGCCAATTGGGGGTTGTGTTCTATCTCAAACAGGTCAAATTGTAATATTTTGCTAAAACGGAAAGTAGGGAACACGTTGTATAGAATTTGAAAGTCATCAAAAGTATATTTGTAAAGCATGCAACCTCTGTATCTTTTGAACTGTTTTATTTTTTAATATAGACTACAATTTAGTACTATTGCTTTTAATCATAGTTAGTGCATTAATCAATATATAAAGAATAAAATCTGGATAAAAGAAGTGATTGTGGGTCAACCTATGTGTTGACCATACTAAAAGCGACCCATTCAACCTGGACCCAACCTGCCAGACCACCCATCTTGCTACCTGTAGGCTGTAGATAAATGGATTACTTTGTATGATAGAAGATCTATTGATTGGGTTACAGGCTCTAGATGAAAAACAAAATGAAGCCATTGAGTCTGCTGCTAATGAACTGGCTCGTAGAAAAGGGGTTCTTGATGAAAATTTGAATTTAGCCCATGACTTGAAGGTAAGTCACCATCCTGGTTAAATTTGGTAAAAGCAAACAATTTTTAGCTAAGTCATATAACTGTTAAAAAAAATACATTAACCCATTCTATACATCAAAACATTCATAAATATTCTGAAATCATTGTTAAAATTTGCATGTCAAATTATTCAAATATTAAACCATTCATGTTCCTCTTTTGATGGTGAACATGATCCAAAATATGTACCTAAGAAGAGTGTTCCATGTGAAGTCTTATTCTACACCAAATTTTAATAGCTCGGCATCATATTAGTTTCTACTTTTTTAAATTTCATTTTTAGATAGAAGTTTTTTTATGTATAATAATGTCCCAGGTTGCTGAGGATGAGAGGTATATCTTCATGTCATCATTAGTTGGGCTATTGGCTGAATATGGCATTCTGCCTCATGTCACAAATGCTGCAGCTCTTTCAGATAGCATAAAGGTATATAATTAGCTGTTTGCTATTTTATTTTATTTTTTGTTTCTTAAAGATTCCTTTATTTGTCTTTATTTGAAGCTTCTTCAATATTTGACATGTAGTTCTATATTTTTATTGAACTATGCAAGCCAAATGTTGCAGTTTTGACGCACAATTGTATTTTTGTTGAAGAGTTTTGTAACCACACTGAAGGGAATGCTGTAAATCCTTAAGCTTGGTGATTAAATATATCTTTAAGAAAACGAGTTAGCATTTTATAGTTTTACATCTAGTAAAAGAAAAAACTCAGGCAAACAAACTATGTATTATTCCCATCTATCATATGCATATTTGATTATTGTATGTTCAATAAGGAGCTACTTGATATGGAGTTCATCAAAGAGTTGGTAGATTCGTCTTTAGGAACAATTGGATGGAAGCAAGTGGGCTAAAAAGGGATGAAATTTAAGCACACATAACTTCTAATCCATGTGAAAACGGGCCAAGTTTGGTTGATCCACCCTGCCACTGTTTTATCAGTATTTTTAAGTCTTAAACAGCTAATGTATTTAATATAATTATTAAAACTCTGCTATTAGATATAATCTAATTTCTATCAACAAAGCTAGTTTGAGTAGACCTTGGGTGACTTTTGACCTATTCGATAACTTTGACCTGTTTCATTTTTAACTACGTTTTTATTAACCATTTGACCTGTTACAAACTTACAATGTTTGTCACTCTTGAAGAACTTGATGACTTAAGCATTCTTAGAGTTTTGTTAGTAGACGTACATGTGATGTTAATCTGCATTTTAATGATATATGCATTTCTTTAAGTCTTCAATTAAATATTTTTTTTCTTACAGCACTTGCATGACCAAATGCAGCAGAAGATTAGAGCATCACAAGTATGATATCAGTCTTACCCTCAATAACTTCTCTATATCTCTGATCTTGTATTCTTAACATATTTTTCAAAGCTTATTTTTTGCAGTCATTTTAAAATCCTTTTAACATGCTTATTGTGTTAGTCATTATCTGTTGTATGTTTCTTTTATTTCAGGATCATCAGCGATTTTCACCTTCACCTTATAACAATTCTACAGGTGGCAGACATTTGGAATCAAATTATGATGTTTCTAAATACACACCACTCAATGGTCAAATGAATCAATCACCAAATGATAGTCGTCACAAGTTTGAATCAAGGCCTATTAGGTTGGCATAATTAATCTCAAACTTATCCCCAGTTTCCAAATTTTTTTATTCCTTAATTAGTTACCTTTGTATTAACAGATTTTACTCAAATATTTAGCTGAAGTTCTTTTTTTTTCCAGTCAGAACACAGAGCATGTTTATGACAATAATAGGGTGAATAATAGATTTCAAGATGGGGCTGATAATAATTACTTTCCTTCCATTAATGATGGTGATGATTCTTATGCTGTAGAAGGTAACATAATCAGTGGAACTCTGGAAATCATTTATTGTTCCCATAAAATATGATACAAAATTGTTGAAGGTAGTTTGATGTAATTACTACAGGAAAGTTTGACATGCTTAAAATTAGGTTTTAATTAATATATAATTGGTAAAATTAAAAACTTAGCTAATAATAAAATTGGTTGACTGGCTCATTGGCCATAGTGTTCTCAAATGTTCAATACATCCTAAATTTTTTAATAAAGAAATTCAATAACCTTTTTCTTGGCATGTATTTTGCCTGTTATAAATGCTAATATGTTATATTTTCAAATAGAAGATGGCCCGGGAATTGAAGGCTTCCAAATAATTGGAGATGCAAAACTAGGAGGCAAACTTTTAGGTTGTGGATTTCCTGTCCGTGGGACTTCACTTTGCATGTTTCAGGTACAGAAGCTTCTAGATGCAAATTTCTAGCTAAAATATTTATTTTTTTATTTTTTTATATTTATGAAAATACTGATATATATCATGCTTCTATTTCAGTGGGTTCGCCACCTTCAAGACGGCACGAGGGAGTACATTGACGGTACAGAATTAAACTATTAATTGATATCCTTAGATGCTCCAAGATTTAGATGGTTGTGGTACTATATTGTTAATCATAATTAAAATGCTATTTGTTAAAAGAAATGTATGAAAATGTACTTACGGGTCAACCCATCCAACCCTACTGCTTTGACTCTCACTAAAAGATGACCCACTTTAACCTGAACCATTTTGACCCCTTACCCAATCTAGTTTGTTTATGACAAAATGTCACATTTCCCAAATGGGAGGTTATTTGTAAGGAGGGAAAATGGAAATTCTCATAACTATCTATGTTTTCTTGATCCACAAGTTACCATATGACACAGGAGCCACAAATCCAGAGTATGTAGTTACAGCCGATGATGTCGATAAACTTATTGCTGTTGAATGCATACCAATGGATGACCAAGGTCGACAGGTACTCACTCTGTAAACATTCTCTATACATTGTAGTGATTTTTTTGTAGTTATTATAATAATTATTATTATTATTTATGTTATTGTTGTTACTTCATTTCGGTAACAAATAATGAAATTCTTACAGAAGTTCATGAACGATTCTTGATTTTAAATCTAATATTAATTAAATTTTAACAATTATAACAACTTTACTTTATTTTAGTGACGAATAAGATAAGGGAGAACATTCCTGCTAACATTGCTGATGTTTAAACTTCAAAAACTATTATCTTTGTTTTCAGGGGGAAATAGTGCGACTCTTTGCCAATGAGCAGAACAAAATAACGTGTGGTAAGTTTAGTCTGGAAACAAAGTTTAAACTCATAAATTAATTCAAACGTTAAAAAGTTTGGTACTTTCAACCTTCATCTTTAACTTGCAAGTGAAATAATATATTTGAAAAAGAAAAATTTTGCTTTCTCATATCCTAATGTCTTGAAAAAATATATTCTGCAGATCATGAAATGCAACAAGAAATAGACAGATATATGTCAGCTGGTCAAGCATCATTTAGTGTTATGCTGCTGGTACGGTATCTGTAAACTGATATACGAGCTTAATACTAAAAACGTCTTTTTAGTATTTTGTGGCCAGTCTACATCTGGAACAAGTTTTTTTACTTGTAACACATGAGGCTGTTACTTTTGCAGATGGATTCCCCTGAGAATTGGGAGCAAACAACTTTCTCTTTGAGACGATTAAATTACCAAGTAAAAATGAACCGGACGCAAGACATTTTCATTGATGAGAAATATTCTAGTGATTTGTCGGTATGTAGATTCTTCTCTATTTTTTCACGGATTTATATAGCAGTGGTGGCTTTTGTCCCACTTACTATGAAAGGACCCCTGCAAGTCATGTTTAGCTCTAATGGGTCAGTTGGTTAAATTCTAAAACTTTGGCAGAAACAGGTCAAATGGACATCTGAAATCTGGTCTACTAATATCTGACTTTTAGCATTTAAATTTTAACCTGTTTAAATCCACTAAATTCTTGCGCATTTTTAGAAGTAAAATGGTAGGGTTTTGGCAAAAAACCAAGTATTATAGCTTGGAAATTTTCCTTTCTTAAAATTCAGTTAAATGACTTGATTACACCTTTGACAATGACAAAAAAAAAGTGGATTGTCACCTCTCTTGTAATATTATTGCAGATCAAAATTCCTCCGGGGCTTACTTCACAATTTGTGTTGACACGTTTGAATGGTTCTTCGCATCCTTTTACATTCCAGGATGTTAGGTAACATTGACTTTACATTCTTATCAACTTTTGTTTGACTTCCTTGATCCAAACAAAGAGGCACACCTTGACCCCTAGGGTCAAACAAACTACTTTTCAAATTCAGGAAGTCTTGAATGTATCATTATTCATGCCAAGTTTGTTAGAAAAAAAGTCTTTATGAAAACCTACCACAAACTAGAAATAGTTGATGCAAGTAAAAAATTAATTATCATTGACCTTTGAGTTTGAAAGTTGCATTTTTTATAAGGATGTTGATTGTGTTGGGTTGGCGAGTTAAACCATTATATCCGAACACACACACACACACACACACACACACACACACACATACACATATATTAACCTTAACCTTAACCCAAACACACTTAAAAGTCAAGTCGTTTAACCCAAACATGACCTTTTTAACTCAATTATTTAAATAAGTCAAAAAGGTTGTCAGGTTACAATTAAGTTGTAAACATGTTAAGTATGTTGGAGGGTTGTAATTAAATGGGCTAAACGCGTCACAAATGGGTTGGCATGTTGGCCTGTTAAATGAAATATGATAAACATGTCAACCTAAACATGCCCATCTAGTAAACAAGTTAGACATGTTGACCATTCAACAAGAAGACATAGTAATAATTATTCTAATTTTTTTAGAATGCGTGACATGTTCGTGCTGACCATGAGAATGTTCCAAAGCAAGGTACCTTTCAAGTTCATGTCTTTCAACTTTTGACATTTTGTAATATTTGTTGTGGACTTTTGGAAAAAGGGTAAGTTATTAATGCGCTACTAATTCTTATTGAATAGGCATTGGATGAAAGAAGGAAGACAAAAGCATGAAACTTTGTATACTTCAATATAGATACAAGTATTGTATACTCATTCTTTGTAGAAATGAAGTAGAGGATAATGAGACTGCTTTAGAAGGTTTTGTACTTTAGATTGGAATGAATGGGTGAGAGTGAGAACAAGGGTGTGTTTGTGTATGTTCTTTTGATCTTGACTTTCATGTTAAAAGTCAACTTACTATTAAGACTCTTTGGGTATAATATTTTATGACCCCATATATTATGAAAGAAAAACATTTAAATGATGTGAACGAATCCTTTTGTTTTATTAGGCCTACTAGATTTTTATTATTATTTTTTTAACAACTTACACATATTCCAAATTTACTTCTTAATCTGTATCATGAGACTTGAGCGCACAAGTTCTTGACAACGGGATGTCATATGACACACCTAGGTATCTTAGAACCAAAGGATGTTTGGTGTTCAGCATACTACACAACATATTAGACAAGTTAATGTGTTTACAAGAAACATTTAGGTGTGTTTGTATGAAATAAATATTAATGTGTATAAGTATATGTGTGATATCTAGAGTTATATAACTATAACAAGTTATCCATGGCTTCATGACGGGATGTACAATGACACTCATGTGAGGTTGGACATTAATACACTTAAGTAAACAAAAGAGACTTAAGTAAATAAAAGACACATTAGGTCTGGTACGTTGTGGCATACAATTTTAAAAAATGATTCAATGACAATAATGTTGTTATATAGGGGAGAGATCAAATGATAACTAGTTTTTTTTGAGAACTCTAGGAACCAATCTCAACCACTAGTTCTCAATGGTAAAATTGTAATTAACAAAACATATTTAAAAAAATTATAAATAAAAAAATAACATAAAAATAAAAAAAATAAAAACACAAAAATGTTCCCCTACTTTCCCTCTTTCATAAAAAAATAAAAAATTATAAAAAATAAAAAAAAATTATAAAAAATAAAAAAATTCTCGTTTTTTTAACGAAATTCGTTTTACACATGTGTAATATCGGATTTACACATGTGTAAATCCAGTACTACACATGTGTATAACGAGATTTATATATATGTAAACAACGGATATACGATTTTTTTAGAAAATTATATCAATATGGTAGGCGTTGGAAAGATAAAGAAATACTTAATTTTATGGTGAATTTTTTTTGAAAAAATGATGTCGTGAAAAAAAGTTATGAACGTTTTAAAAAAAAGGAGGAAATAGCATGTGATTTGCATGTGATAAAAAATGAATGACTGAGATTAGTTCTAGAATTCTCACAAAATAATGTATTTCTCATTTAAACCATCCCCTATATATATGTACATATATACATATGTATGTACATATATACATATGTATGTACATATATACATATGTATGTACATATATACATATGTATGTACATATATACATATGTAAGTCCACCATAAGGAATAAGATTCGATGTCATTATATGTATGTATATATATACATATGTATGTATATATATACATATGTATGTATATATATACATATGTATGTATATATATATACATATGTATGTATATATATACATATGTATGTATATATATACACATGTATGTATATATATATATATATATATATTGTAGGATCGGTTTTTGTCACTTAAACACAATGTTTTCTCTCAAACTCACATAGAACAACACTCGGGTATAAGAAGAATCAATAAGAGTTGATCACAATATATAAAGTAATAAAGAACACAGAAAGATAATTTTCAAGATACTTTTATATATTGATTCTCAACTCAAAATACAAGACTCTTACAAGCAGAAGTTGTTATGTCTCACTTAGTTACAATGAGTTTCACAGAGAACCTATATATAATTGCAGGACCGTTGAAGGCTTTGCAATTTACAACACAACAACACAAAGAGGAGAGCAACTCAAA
>BJCM01210513.1:0-19682 GCA_018326385.1 Flaveria bidentis
AGATCTATGGGCCAGACAAGCCTGCTTGGTTGATCCAAGTACACTTAGCTAATCGTATATACTTGTAAATGTTTGAGACTTGTAAAACTTTGTTTAGGTTAGATTGTGCATTCTGTCTTACATCCCTAGTTACTTTGTTCTCTAACTCATCACATGAATTGCCATCTTTTATATACTTATGTATTGCAAACTATGGAAATCTCACCAACTTTCAAAGTTGACCTTTTATTTTCAACATGTTTCAGGTTTGCTACTTGTGGATTTCTCTTCGTGCTCATATAAGACTTGGATCTAGTTTAACTAAACATGTTATTTCTTTGTTTGAAACTTTTGTATTGTATGAACTTATTTGTCTTGTAATGTATCATGAATAATGACATTTCATATTATTTCAATTTAATTAGTTTCATGTGCTATGAGCAATCGTCTTCCATTCGTCCGCCCCGATGATTCCGCCGTTGGTCGGGGTGTGACACTATTAGAAAGCAAGACCCCCCAAACCAACACACAACAACAACCTGAGTTGATAGTCTTCTCTTACACCACTTATCCGGTCTTTTTAGGCAAGTCTTTTGACCAACAGTCTATCTTAAACAAATTACTATCTAAAGATACTTTAGAAAGCAAGGAATCCAGGATGGATGATCAATGTATACGACAAGAAGAAAAACCAAAAAATATATATCACCTACCACTATCCTGTATAGGCACAGTAAGTATGGTAAACAAAAATATCCTGGTGTGAACTTTTGTATCGCACTCAACTTCAATCAACTAAGTAATAGAATTACCCGACTTTAGGTGGCAAAATACCTCCATTCCATTACTGTTATAATAAACAAATAAACATACCAAACAAAAATCTCATTGAAGTACTTACCCAATAATAATCTTATTCTAATAGTTTTCAAACAATTGCATTTTTATTAAGGGTTTATTGTCCTACGTGTTCTTTAATATGTAACATAATTAAACAAGTATGAAACTAGAGATCACCCCGGTTTTCATCCTACCTAAACTGGTTTATACATGTTTAGCCTTATTTTCTATTAGAAGTGACTATAAACCTAAATCAGTTTGAACCAATATTGACTTTTACAAAACTAGTTTGGCTCAAGGAAACTGATTTGTGCACCTAGGGATGACTAGAGATGAAAAGAAGGATACCATCATACCATAGATTTAGGTGTGATTAAGGAAGATATGCAAAAAAAATCTAATGCAACTTTGATGTAAAAAAATCTTTTAAATAGAAAAAAAACAAAATCTCTCATTCTATAAATAATATCTTATATTCCCATGTAACACTTAAAGGAGAGGGTGTAAAAGCAGCCAAAGGTTGAATTCTTTATTTTTCTTATACTCTTTCTTCAAAGGATGGTCCCAACGCTTTTTGGTCATTAAACGACTGATTAAACGTCCGTCAAAGTCGTTGTGGTCCTCACACTCTTTTAAGTGGTAATCCTTCTCTTTGTTTCTAATCATTAATCAAATAATGCCTTTGTATTTATATTTTGATATATAAATTAATTTATTATATAATTACTATTGTTATATTAATTTATTTTGCAAGACAATTTCTATATTACAAAACACACCACAAAATTTATAACCATAACCACTTACTTGGAGAGCTCACTATTTACCACCAAAGGACCTTCTTGAGGCCTATAGTTATATTAAGTAGTAATGCTAGGTTTCATATTCGGTTTTGGTAACTGTGTTTATATTTATTTTAATAACAATTTTGGGTAGTTAGTATATGCATACATAAGACACTAGAGTTGATTGATTTTTTGGACTAATTAGTTTAATGTTATTACTTATTTCTAAACGCCTCGATTTAGAAGACAAAAAATATTTTTTAGTTTATACCAATCTAGTAATCTTCTATGGTCCAAAGGCAATGAGTCCACGACTCTTCTGGTCTTCAATATTGACTATAAAAATGATCCCTCTTAAGTCTTAATTGCAGTCCAATTTTTTCCTTCAAAGTGATGTCACTTGTCAACCTCCCTCTAAAATCTCATAGTACTTAATCTATTCGATCCATCACACATTCTAATAAATATTATGAGTTCTAGTCATATAAGATACAAAATATATTGATTTTATCCTAAAAATATAAGTGTTAGTTGTAAAAAAAATTAACATCTCAAAAGATGTTAAAGACTAAAATGAGTGATTTCTACAAAGTATGATATATTTGTACAAATAAATATTTTTTGTTTAACTGGCTTCTCCTTAAGATATTAAATATATAATGTATACCAACTTGTATTTGTCTTTTTCTTGTAGTAAATAGAAAAAACTAGTTTTAGCTTAAATAATTACTAGATAAAATAAAAAACGTCGATTTTTAAATTTCTTTTATCAATAAGGATATGTATTTAAGTATTACCTAAATAATTCAATTAAGGTTATGTCATAGTTGTGGAATAAAATTCTACTTTCGATGTTTTTTTCTTAAAACAGAGCCATTATCTGTTGTCTAAACTAAAAGAACAACCATAAAATAAATATTTTCTTACAAAATAATGTATGTAATGAGCTTGTTAATTTGTAAAACATCAACTTTATGAATTTGCAGAATTCTTTTATCATAAAACATATATGTAATAATAACTTGTTAAATATTTTAGAAAATTATATGACCAGCTACTTTTATTTATACATAAGATCAAAAATAGATACTGTTATCAAAAGACATGATTTATCAAAACATTACCATTTTTAAAATTCTACACGTTATTGGTATTAGTCAACGTCATTAATCAATATTTAAATAATAAAAATATAGTCAAATGATAGTATTAATATGTATACAAGAAATCGAACGATTACTTGATGAATGATAACAATAAAAAAGTCGAAGTATTTTTTTAGCCAAATTACTGTTTAATTTCTTTAAATATATTAGTCGTTTAATAATTTTATCAAATTATGTATCACAGAATGGTTTAAGTTTACTTCACTTCATAATATTAATCAATCAAAACTAAAAAGAGTTAGAATGATTCATTGAGTATTAAAGTTATAACGATTCATACATCATACATCAAAAGTTAATTACAGTTAGAATATAATTAGTGTATTTTAGATGTGTGATAAGTTGTTCAATTAATTTACAAAAATACATATAACGTAAAAGGGGTTTAAGTTTACTTGATAAAGTAAATCAATCCACAAAACGAAGTTTTTAAGCCCAATATTAGGTATAAAGTTTACATAATTCATGCATCACAAATTGAGAGTTAATTCTAGTTACAACATCATTATTCAAAATTTCCAATGCATAATACATCGACATATTATTAATTATTTTATATAACACACATAAAATGAATTTAAGTTTACTTCATGAAAAAAATCTACCCAAAAATAGAAGTTTTTTAAGCCGTATTATTGGGTATAAAGTTATAATGATACACACATAATGCACTTAAAATTTGATTTTGTTTATCAAAATTAGCCTTTTTAATGACGTTTTTTATCCATAAAAACCATCTAATCAACCTGCTGAATCAAAACCATAACTAGGGGTGTTTAAAATCGGATATTCGAAATTTCGGATATCCGAATTTCGGATAGTGATTTGGATATCCGAAATTCATTTTTTAGTTTTTTACAATAATTAAACATATAATATTATAAAAATAACATAAAAAACCAAGTCATATTATAAAAGTCACCATATACACTAAAAAATCTCAAAGTAAAAATATCTCTAAAATTCAAAAAATTTTAAAAAAATATTTTTTAGTTTTTGGATAATTGTATATCCGAATATCCGAAACTTTTGAAAATAACTATCCGAATCCGAATCTTCGTATATCTGAAATTCGTATATCCAAAGATTCAGATATTTCGAATTCGAATACTTTTGAACACTCTACCTATAACATATTTATGAAAAACAATTATTAATATCACTACACGCAAAATAAATCATTCAAATAATTCATAAACATTCACTTGGGTATGTGTTATTGTACAACTCAGTAATAAGAGTGGATTTTTTTTAGAAAACATTGGTCTTAAATCTTGTCACCCGAGTAGCTGTTATAAAAAAATTATAAACTTGGTGAAATAAAACAATCGAAAAAGTAAAAGCCAAATATTTTTAGCATAAAAATTATAACGTTTCACACATCACACCCACTAAAAGTTGCATTTTTTACCAAAAAATAAAAAAAGCATGTTAACCCAACACAAAACATATAAAAACTCCACAACTTAACCATGGTTAGTTAGGTTAGCTTCACGCACTACACACCACCAAGAAAGGAGACAAACACAGGCTTATAGAGAGAGAAACTTAAAGTCTTTTAGAGAGAGAAGAAATCAAGGCGTATATTTACTCGTTTTCAGGCCTCTGTAACGGTGTTTTCACATTTCTTTGATTCCACTGAGAGAAAGAAGAAGAAGAAGTTTGATTTTGTGTGTTGTTAGAGCCAAAAAGGAGGAGTTTTGGTGCTCAATATCGTCTATACAAGATTTCTGATTTGGGTATTCTGCAACGAAGATTGACGGTTTTAGGGTTTCATCAAGTTGCTTAAATTCCGTCGTAAAAGTGGGAGTTTTTGAACACAGTTGTTAGCCCCAGTATTTGCATATAATGTGGAGAATTTCGTAGTTTCAGAGGTTTAATTTCGCGACAATTTGTGTTTTTTACAAGACTTTGAAGAGTTCGATTTATTTATTGCTTTTCCATGTTGAATCGAGGGCCGTCGTTTCTCCCACGTGAAGGTGAATTCACTTCATAATTTCCCGCGAAAATGCTTCAATTTAATCTTGTTGCTGTATGCATGCTATAAACTCTGTTTTCCCCAAATTAATTTGATTATTGATGTGGGTTTGTTGTTTATCTGCTAATTCGTGCTAACAATCGTATTCTCACATGTTATATTTGATATAATTGGTTGTTGATGTACGCTTCTTCTTCTTCTTTTTCATATTCTTTAAGTTTGTTTATGGTGTTGTTAATTTTGTGAAGATCCACTGTATAAGGAGTTATGGAAGGCTTGTGCAGGCCCATTAGTGGATGTTCCAAAAGATGGAGAGAGGGTGTTCTACTTTCCACAGGGTCATATGGAACAGGTAAGTGAAAAGATTATTATTCTTGATTTGAAAACTTCAGATCTGTGTTGTTGAAGTTCTTCTTTGAATTTGAGTTTTGTTTTGTTAATTGTGAATTGTTTTATGTTTCCAGAATTGGGTTTTTTTGCTTGTGTTTTCTTATGCTATTTGTGGGTTTTGTTCAGTTGGAAGCATCTACGAATCAGGAATTAAATCAAAGGATCCCTCTTTTCAACCTAAAATCCAAGATTCTTTGCCGTGTTGTTCATACTCAGCTAATGGTCTGCAATTTGTTGTTCTTACAGTTATAATTTGTTGATCAATTGAGATTTTGAATTGGATTATGTTCAATTCTTGAAAAAGTGTGTTCTGAAATCATGAAATTGTTATGGATTTGTAGGCTGAACAAGACACAGATGAAGTTTATGCTCAAATCACTTTACTTCCTGAGACAGATGTGAGTCTTAGCTAATAATTTTAGGTGGGATATTGGAAAGTTGTTTTTCTTTTCTCACTATGATGTTACAATATGCAGCAAAGTGATCCCATAAGTCCTGATGATAGTCTTCCTGAGCCTGTGAGGCCAACTGTACACTCTTTTTGCAAAGTCTTGACGGCTTCGGATACGAGCACTCATGGTGGATTTTCGGTGCTCAGAAAGCACGCAAATGAGTGCTTACCTGCTTTGGTAAATTCGGCTTTCTTTTTCGTTCATCTTCTTTTTTGATTTATGATATCTTTTTTACGTTGTCTTTAATGAATTTCTATGTTCAGGATATGACTCAAGCTACTCCTACACAAGAGCTATCAGCGTTCGATCTACATGGAACTGAGTGGCGATTTAAGCATATCTTTAGAGGTCAACCACGAAGGCATCTGCTTACAACAGGATGGAGTACTTTTGTTACTAATAAGAGATTAGTGGCTGGGGATTCATTTGTATTCCTTAGGTACTAATCTTGTGTTGCTGTTGGTTGTATTTTGTCAATTTTTATTATACTTTTACTAAAATATGTGCTTACAGAGGGGGAAAGGGTGAATTACGTGTTGGAGTTAGACGCCAAGCTCGTCAACAAAGCTCTATGCCGTCTTCAGTAATTTCTAGCCAGAGTATGCATGTGGGAGTGCTTGCAACTGCATCACATGCGGTTTCAACTCAAACCCGGTTTGCGGTTTACTATAAACCAAGGTATGATGCCCAAATTACTTGAAAGAAAGTGAATCTTTGATTAGTTTTCTAATAATATCTGGTATATGTTGAAATTTTCAGGACAAATCAGTTCATCATAGGGTTAAACAAGTATATAGAAGCTGTAAACAATAAATTCACTATTGGTATGAGATTTAAAATGGGGTTTGAGGGTGAGGACTCACCTGAAAGAAGGTATATCAATTGCTGTTTAAACTTTTTTGGGTATTTAGGATTCTAAAGTTTTAACAGCTTAATAAATTTTTTTACTTTGTTTGATTAGGTTTACTGGTACAATTATTGGAATTGAAGACATATCTCCTCAGTGGGAAGATTCTAAGTGGCGTTCATTAAAGGTTAATAATAATAATAGATGCTTGATTCCGTTTAGATCTGTGATCTGTCGATAAACTAAAAAATGGTCAAATCTTTTCTTGACCATACCAGGTGCATTGGGATGAACCTGCTTCTATTGTGAGACCAGAACGCGTTTCACCATGGGAAATTGAGACTTTTGTAGCTCCAATTCCAACAAGTTTAGCTCCACCGGTTGCACCAAAAAGTAAAAGGCCTAGAATTCCAACAGATAATCCCAATCTTGGTGAGTTGACTTGTTTTATTATGTTATTATATCCAATATTCATATTAACCTTGTCTAATTTGTTTTAGAACCAGCATTTTCAACTGTATCAGCTCAGTTGAGTTGTACCCATGAAGGACAAAGGGTTGATAACGCTAACCATAGTTCGTGGCATCCTAAACAAACAGAAAACCCCAACAATGGTGGTCTTTTGAGGTCACAAATGGAGACCGGTTGGTTGTCATCTTCCCCTTTAAAAGCTTCAAGGAATATATATGGAGATGAAACAGAAGATGGAAAAGTTCTATCATCTTGGTCTGTTTATACAACTAACTCGCCTCGTGAATCCATCAAACAGACCAAAGATTCAATGCAAAGTCCAGTTAGTGGTTCAAGTTGTAGAATATTTGGTTTTGACATAAAGATTGCTCCCAAAGTCGATGATAATACAACACCTTCAAAAGTACCCTTAACACCATCGGATGTGTTATTCCATTCTTCAATCGAAGGACAGGTGCAAAGTACATTGTCAGCCGTAGTTTCAGATGTCAAGTCTGATCTATCAAAAGAACATGGGATTTTGCAAGTTTCACCAAAAGAAATTCAAAGCAAACAAACCACTTCCACCCGAAGCTGTACCAAGGTACGAATATCTAATTCCGTAAGTTTTACATTGACTTTCTTTGTGGTCAAAATATGCCTCCTCTAACTTGGGTGTCATCATGAAAGGTTCAAATGCAAGGGGTACCAGTGGGCCGTGCAGTGGATTTAACTGTGTTGAAAGGGTATGACGAGCTAATCGATGAGCTGGAAAACATGTTTGAGATTAAAGGAAAACTACACCATCGAAACGAATTTGAAATTGTTTTTACAGATGATGAAGGGGACATGATGCTCATGGGGGATGATCCATGGGAGTAAGTTTTTCTGGCAACATACAAGGAATGCATACGTCATGTGTTAACAAACAAACAGATTGATTAAATTTTTTATGTATTTGCCAATGCAGGGAGTTTTGTAACATGGTTAAACGCATCATGATTTGTTCAAGTCAAGATGTGAAGAAAATGAGGGCGGGAAGTATGCTTCCCTCTGCAACCGACAACGAGGCATCAGGTAGCTTGGAAGCTGCTGATAAGTGACGAATAAGAGATTGATTGGTCTTAAAGTACATGTGCTAGTTTTTTTTTTTTTTTTTTTTTTTTTGGGTTTTGTTTTTAAGTTGTTTCAGGTGTTGGTTTCACCTAGTTATGAAAGGGTGACCCCAAAGGTTATCAAATTGTCAAGAGGGATGGCTGGCTAACTTGGTGTTCATTCGTTAGATGATTACTGACCCGAACCGACCCGGCCATCTCTTGAAGGAAGTAAAGAAATGGAGTATGTGAGTATTTTTAGGAGTAAGTTATATATACATATGTATGTATATTAGAGGTGTGTATGGATGCTTTAATGGTGATGCTGATAGGGGTTTCTCATGATTGCATTGTATATATTATTGTTATGTTAAATTGAAGATTTAGGTTGCTAGCTAGCCTACATTTGTTTTATCTTTGTACTTGACATCAAAGTTATGAGCTTTTTGTGGTATTTGCAGTTATGTGGCTGTGTAGCACAATGTTTACTTAAATTGACCCGATTTTATCACAAGAAATCATTAAAATGGGTCCATAACCTGGTAACCAATTAATGTGTAATGTATATATTAATTACCAAGTATACCAGATTCTAGTTAAGGATTTTGTTGCGTACAGTAAACTTACAAATTTTGCTATAAACATTATAAAGATATGTTTAAAGAAGAATGAGCTGTCACAACTATTTTGCGCCTTACTGGAAAGTTACATAGAGTAAGTTGGGTATCAAGCAGGCAGATAATACCATCAAACGAACCGACAACTTCAGTATCACGAGGATGGAACTCGAACCCTGCTATGCGGGTGCACCTAGGCCTGTATCCTAGTCGGCATCTCATCAACCTAGTGTAATATATGCATGTTTTTAAACTTATAGTTTCCGCAAGAACTCAGGTGATTGATGATGGCTTTTTCTTTTCGAGGGGTCTTTGAACATTGAAGGAGGTGATCGCGGACGTAGGCAGACTTAGCTTGAATGGACCGAAGTCCCATGAATATAGTGGTTTTTGCATGTATATGGAGATGTATATACAAATTTTTCGAGTGACACTGTTGTGTTTTTAGACAGTGACTCCATTAGTTATAAAAAATACATATATACCCAAAACTTGAAAAAAAACCTACATGAGTTAATTAATCAAATAACTAAATAAGCTCACTTTACTAAGTGTACCCATAAAACCCATGAGTTAATTAAATTAACCCACTCCAAAAAAGCCTAAATAAGTGGACTTATAAATTGCAATCAATACTCAAGATGTAAAAGGACAATTTATTGATCAAAAGACAAGACTCAAGACTCATTAGTTAAGAGATTTTGCTTAGTTTTTTTTAAATAAGTTTAAAAGAACATGTGAAGACGAAGTTACATAGTCGGATGAGTGATAGATACATAAATGATTATTGTATTTGTTATATTAAAATAAAATTCTTTCAATAAACTTCCGTTAAAGTTGTAATAATTTATCAAACACACGTTTTAAGCAATTCACTTACATAGAAAAATAGTTGCTTAAACAAAATTTTCTTTATTGTAATAATTTAACAACGAAGATCTAATCGTTACTACTTTTATGAGTGACAAGTAAATTTAACCACCACTTTCCTTTCCTTATCAACTGCTTAACTTAGCAGCATCCTTTTAGTCCATTTTTGTTATTTTGTATTTAAGTTACCTATGACTTAGGCCATTACTAATTTTGCTTTATACCAAAATAACTACTACTAGCTAGGTATAGTCGTATTTTATTTTTTATCTAAATTCTGCATAGCTAAAATAAATAAAAGAAAATTGTTTTTCTTTATTGCTAGTAGTCTAGTACCATATATATGAATGAAACGAACAACAATAAAACTTATGTTTCCATTTGTTCATTTAACAAGTAAAAAACATTATACATGACAAGTAATTAACAATAAAGCTTTGTCAAAAAAGCGAGTTGTTCGTGTTCGCTTGTGAGTAAGACAAATGAACATGAAAAATACATATATTTATATTTTAATTATTAAACTAAAAAGAATAGAAATAAATGAACTTTCTATCGAACGATTCAGTTAACGTTTAAATTCATTTACCACCCCACATCCAAAAAAAATAATATGGTTAATAATATTATAACTAATGTTACTGCAATCTTATTTATACATTGGAATCCAATAGCTAAATAAGGTAAAAATAACTTTTGAGCAACGTATCTACAACGTTTGTTATTTTGAATATATAGAGTCATTTCATTCATTATTATCTTTTTAGAATGCATAACATGCACATTCTTTATATAATTATGTTTTTAAATATTTCACTATTAGACTTGAACCTGCAATCATTTAACAATGAACGTCCTTTCATCATATCTTCATACCGTTAAACCACAGTTGTTTCAATCGTTTTAAATAGATTTCAATAACAGAAAAACCAGCACACTATCTACCGATGATCATGTATCAAGGCAAAAAGCCCACACAAACCACAATGTACAAACAACCTCTTAACACTTGCATACCCTCACCCAGAAGATGGTTCAATCGAGTCTACACACTCGTTTACGCCATCGCCATTTTCACACTCGTTTATCACCATTGTTGCAACCTTATCTACAATCCCTCTTTCGCCACCATCTTCCTGCTCGTGTTAGTGGGCGTTATCACAAGCATTCTTCCTCAATCCGGTGCACCATTGGGTTTTTGTGGATAACTTGCCCCGGGTGGTTAAGGAGAGCGAGTACCTAGGACTAGACGTGTTTATTTGCACGGCTGATCCGTTCAAGGAGCCACCCGTCGGGGTGGTTATCACCGTGTTGTCGGTGTTGGCGTATGAGTATCCGACGGATAAGCTGTCGGTATACGTGTCGGACGACTGATGGTCACAGGTGACATTGTTTGCGTTGATGGAGGCAGCTAAGTTTGCAAGACATTGGGTGCCATATTGTAGGAAGTATGATTTATTGGATAGGTCTCCTGAAGTTTACTTTTCAGATCATCAATTATTGTTGCCCGATGCAGTTGAAATTAAGGTATAAATGTTTATTTGAAACTAATGGACCATTTTATGTATTATTTTGAGGCATATGTAACCAAGGGTAGACTCGTAAAAAGTAAAATATATACTCAAGGTACCATTGTATTTAGAAGGATGATATGATGCCACATACAGATAGCTAGGTTTAATGATCCAAATATCTAAGCATTAATTTATTGGTTGAAATTACCAATAAGTAAATTATTAACTCTTGTTTTGTATCTACGATTAAGGCAATGTACGAAGGTATGAAAGGAAGAATCGAAAAGTTTGTCGAAGGAGGAATTTTGAGTTTTGAACAAATCACGGATGAACGTTGGATGAAAACTCTTAACAAATGGACGTCTGACTTTACATCAAAAGATCATCCTGCAATAATCGAGGTTTTATTTATCTTTCTTGTAGGATGTATTGACTTACCGTATACATACTATATCCATACGTTAAATCTTATAAAAACATATCTACATTTTACACATCCTCAAATCTTGCTCTTTAAAACAATAGTTTTATTCAATATAATACATTTCCTACTCATCTTCTGTTAGACCACAACCCTTTGGTACGTGTACTAGTTCAGAGGACATTTTCTTACTAGAGTGTGAATGTACTAATTTTTAGAAATAAAAGTAAAACCATTACTAATATAATAACAATTTAAAATTTGAATTTGATGTGATCTTACGTTTTAAATTGTATATACTATGTTTTTTCTGATACTAGGTATTTATCACAAACAGATTTTACTAGATAGTGATAAAGACAATGACATTACATACTGTGCAATGTCAAAACACAACCCGATAACATATGGGCTTAAATTCATGAATCCTCTTCATGCACTATGTTACGCCTACTACAACTTTTGGGCCTTTTGGGCTATTCCAATAGTCATTTATGCATTCTTGCCCCAACTAGCCCTTATCAACTCATCTCCCATATTTCCAAAGTTGCTTTAAGCCTTTAACAGATTAACAAGTTTAACTTATGCACAGTTTATTGAAAAATTAAAAAGAAAATAAAAATAAAAAGCAAAAGCAAACTAAATTTGAGACCAACCATAATAGTCGTAAAATTAGCGACCATACTAGCGACTTAAACTAATTTTTTCAAAGCTAGCGACAAAACAAAGCCAGCAGTAAAGCGACCGGAACAAAATCGGTCGCAAAATTAGCAACCAAAACAGAACTGGTCGCAAACAGAGATCGGAACAATTTAAAAGGCTGAAAATTGCCGATCAAGATTGTGTTGGATGTAAGTTTAAAATGAAATTCGGTCGTTAGGTAATTTTGGGCAAAAATTCGTCGCAAATAAGTTTTGTCGCTAGCAGTTAAGTCGGAAAAATGCTTTTAAATAGTTGTGTTCGTACTAGCAGTTGCTAATTAGTCACAAGTTTTGTTGGTAACAAGGTGCGGACGCAAAATTCTGTTACAAACTTTGCGACGGGAAATCTAATCGCAAAATTCGGTTACTAATTTTGCGATGAAAAAGCTAATTGCAATATCATTCTAAAGAATAATTTTACAGATGGTATTTGGCAATCGTAAATGAAAACTTCTATCGCGTATGACTTATGGCACATATTGTTGATCAAAAGTCTAATAGATAAAAGTTCGGTTAATTATACAGGTTTCAGACCCATGGTTTCTTTTATACGCCTTTCTTTTCTTCGCGAAAAATCTTCACGAGTTCATCTTGGCAGGAGGAACGTTCGTAAAATGGTGGAATAACCAAAGAATGTGGTTGATTTTGGGATGCTCAAGTTACCCTTTAGCGATAGCCGAATGGGTGCTCAAGTCCCTTGGCTTATCAACAACCAAATTTACTGTCACAAGCAAGGTTACTGACGACGAATTAATCAAACGTTACAACAAATGCTTATTCGAGTTTGGGGTCGAATCGCCATTATTCTTGACTATATCTATAGCCGCGGTGGTGAACTTGTTATCTTTCGCGACGGGTGTGATCCAAGTTGTTAGGAAAGAAAGATTTGAAGAGTTATGTGCACAATTGTTTATAGTTGGGTTTGCAGTGGTTAATAGTTGGCCTATATATGATGCAATGGTGTTAAGGAGTGATAAAGGGAAAATGCCCATGATGATCACATTGAAAGCAATTAGTGTTGCTTTGGTTATTTGCTATGCTTCATATTAGGTATTTTGACTAACACTCTTGATGCAAATATGCAATCCTATGTATGTCGTACTAAATTATTTATAGTCATAAAAACAATCTCTTCATTTTGGCTTTTTATGCTTGTTAAATAGATGAAAGATTACAGTTTAACGATATAAGTTTGGCAATATCAACTGTTGTTGTTATTTTATATGACTATTTGAATAACTTCTAACTATTTTCTATAGTTGATCAATTACGGATCTAGCATTGAGTGTCGGCTTTGTGTATGATTTTATCGATTTTTAGACAGACACATATGGTTTTGTGTTTATGATCGACAACGGGATTAGATTGTACACATGTTAATCATAGGTAAAGAAACTTTTTTTTATCTATCATAAAGAAAGTTATGTGACACAAGACGATAAATTATAAACATATAATAATAATAATAATAATAATAATAATAATAATAATAACAATAATAATAATAACAATAATAATAATAATAAGAATAATAATAATAACAATAATAATAATAACAATAACAATAATAATAATAATAATAATAATAATAATAATAATAATAATAATAATAATAATAATAATAATAATATGTGAAGGAACATATTTATATTTATGATTCATGTGTTTAATAACATCTTTTGAAAACCAGACGGTTAAGCACATCAATTCAGTCTAAAATTGAGCAATATCATATATTTTATATTTAATATAAAATCCGTAAAACTAGTTATAAGAATATTGGTAAAGTCCAAGTGTCCAACACAAAATTACAAGTATACCTTACAATATTGATAAGAAAACAATACTAAAGAGAATATTGATACAAAATACTAGTACGTGCAGATCATAAATATAAAAACATACAAATATTGAATAGTGATATAGTGAGTGTTTGGGAAATTTTGTTTTTAATTTTTTTTAACTTATTAACTTTGAAAAAGTTAAATAATTATGTTTGGGAAAAATAAGAGAGAAAATTAATAATTAGATTTTAAAAAGTTAATCGGTGATGCTAACTTCATGTTGGGCCATCTGGAAGGCGTGCGATAAAAAAAATCTTTGAGAACCATCATATTCTCATCCATAACATCATCAATGAAATTAAGGCCTTTGTTTAACTTTGGATCAAGAATAAGTCACAATTGCACTCTCTGTATTGGAGCGATTGATAGTAAATTTAAGTTGGAAATAGTATAATTTTTTATTGTTGTATGTTCTTTCGGTTCCATAGCGTGTTGATATATTTCACTTTACTTTAATGAAATGCTGCCTTTTAAAAAAAATATTTTTAAAAGGTTAATAAATAGATTTAAAAAGTTAGAGTGAATTAATTTTGAATAGTAACTAACAAACAATCCCAAACATCCTCATATAGTTCAATAGTTGAACGTTCAGGTGCTAAAAAGATAGGCTTATATATCACCCACATTATTTTTAGTTCAATAGTTGAACGGTCATGGTGCTAAAAAGATAGGTTTATATGTGACCTACATTATCTTAAAATAATAGACAAGAGCACTATAAATAAATTGATATCATTAGATTCGTATGTAAAAAAATCCCTATAATCTATTTCCAAACGTTTTTTTTCAAAATGTCACATTCAAACAAATCTCTTAAAATATATTGGATAAAGTGTTGGTGCCTTTATATGTAGGCGCAAACATTTGTACAACATATCAGTTAGAATTGTACACATATCTAAGTAGGTGGGCGCACGTAACCATGTAGATGCTTGTTCCCGCACGATAATGATGTCAAAGAGGCGATGAAGCCTGCTTAGGACATATACAGGCGTTGGCGTCTTGTCCGGTAAGGATGTTCGTTTCAATGGTACATTGTTTTATGATAGGACATCGTTTCAATGGTAGATTGTAAGAGAAAAATAAAAAACAAGAAACATTTTGGGAATTTTTACCAAGCGGTAACTTTTATATGTGAACTATTTTAAATAATGTAGGACCAAAAATGTTTAAGATGTAAGCTATTAATTATATGTACGGTGAGGTGGGAGAGGTTTAATTGTTTTATGATATAGAAGTTTGGAGTTATAATGATAAAACTCCTTTAAGATTAATAATGATTCGAATTAATCTCGCCTATGACGTCGGTGTTGTTTGTTTTTTTACAGCAAAATGTTTGCAGTCAACAGGTCACATCTGTAGACATTTGCAGAAGAAGAGTTGGATCAAACCTCTACAATATGCAACAAGAAGAGTGTATGTTTTTAACTTCTACGGACTGCTAAAATCAAATGATGGTGGTATAAGATGGTGCTGGACGATGGTGGTGATGGTAGATGGTGGGTGGTGGTGGTGGCGGACGGTGGTGGTGGCGGCAGTGGTGGTGGATATGGGTAGTGGTGGGTGATGGTGTTTAATCCTCTATAGACCTTACAATACTTTAGAAGTGGTTGTGTCAAGTTTGCACCATGCAAATCTCGCGCATGCCTTTTTAATGAAAAGTCTTCCGAAAAACAAACACTCTGCAGATCTCAACGTCTGCGCGACGCAAACAAAAAAGGTTCGAAAAAGTTTTTCTGAAAAAACAAACACCCTCGTAGTATTGTAAACTAATTCACTGAATTAGGTTCAAAATTATATCAAATATTATTTTCTATAGGACGCTATATCAGGTTAAAGTTATACTATGTTTTGTTTTATTGCTCACCAGATTAGGTTATAGTTATATTATATGTTTTGTTTTATAGTATACTAGATTAGGTTAAAATTATATTATGTCGGATTTGTTCCGTATCACATGCACACAAAGCAATAGGTACAACTCAATCACATGGTTACTACAATAATTATTAGTTTTAATTATATTAAACATTACTTTTATAATAATTATAGTATATATTAATACGTTTGGTCGGTGGCTACAGTGTCACCGTACCTCTGTTAATGCGTATTGTACAAGTCAACCATATTTATTGTTGTCACTTTTGATCTTTCTTCTCTTTTCTTTCTGCAATCTCTGTAGATTCCTTTTTCTTCATCTTCATTATCCTCGAATGGCCGGATATCTTCCCAAGAACTAGTATAACATCGCCCCCACCACTTGAAACGCAATTACGATGAAGTCGTCGGACTGTCATATTTAGACTGGATCTTAATCACGCTATGAGGCTTTCCATTACTACAACCTGTAATCAAGAACTTCAAGTTTAGTGAGTGTAGATGTTTTATTCAAGTTAATGGTGTTTAGTGTGTTGTGAAAGGGACGAAGATGATATACAATAAAGTAGGTGTTGCTGTAGAAAAAAATATGAGATAATATTAGTAAAATAATAAAATAAAAAAGTTCAGTTTAAATATAAGACAACACATATTTCCAATGAACATTATTTATAAATAATATTTTAAAATTTAACTTGTATTATAACATTTAACATGCAAGTTAAATATTAATTTGATTGTAAAACATCTTTAAATATAAATTGTTGTTGTTAATATCCAAATTCTTAAACCATTAAATAAAATAATTGTAAACTAAACATGTTACAAAATGATAAACGTATATACATTTATTTATTTTTATGAATTATTGTATACTGAATTTTGTTTTCATGGCGTGACAAGAAAGGCTCCCGCGACAACGCGCGGGAGACAAATACTAGTTATAATTATATTGTTGTTATTTGTAGATTAGGTTAACATTATATTATGTCGAATTTGTTCCCCTAAGACTACCAGACTAGTAGTCTATATTTACATGCGGATATGTAAATACCTCCTCCCTCCATACACGTTTCTTTATATATATACCCTATTTTTCTTTCCTTTTTATACAAAAGGTCGATATATGTGGGATTTACATATTCCCATTGTTAAAACCATATATTACATATTTTCTCAAGATAAAAAAATCAATTACAGATTTTTTTCAGTATTGATGTTTTATAATTATAACTGTTTAAAACCTTTGACAATTATGTTTTGTATTTGGAGATACAATTAATATGTAATATATATGTTTTGACAATTATATTTTATATTTCGGGATGTAATTTTGTTGTTTCTATCTCTGTATAAGACTCGAACTTGAGAGAACATACAATTAATAGTATTAGGAAGTGAAATGTATAAAAACATTTTAGTTAAAAAACAAGTAAATTGATTATTCAATAAGTAATGTTAATAAAATGGTAAATATGTAATATATATGTTTTACAAAAAAAAATATGTTATTGATCTTTTAACTTGAGTAAATATGTAATTAATGACTTTAAAAAGATGAAATATGAAATATGTAAATGCACTTATATATAACTCCCACCCTTGTTCTTTCATTCCACTACACCATGACGTCCCCAACACTCCTTCATACTAGCAAACCATCATCCAAAACATTGTTCAACCGCATCTTCACCTTCATTTATACCATCATCATCTCCCTTCATCTCCTCCGCCGTTGCCGGAGCCTCATCGACTCTCCGACGTCAACCTCCGTCGCAATACTAATATCCGATTTCATCTTCGCCTTCTTATGGCTAACCTCCCAATGCTTCCACTGGACTCCAATCGAACGCAGGGTGTTCCCGGAGAACCTAAAACAAGTTGTGACAGAGAGCGAGTATCCCGCGTTAGACGTGTTGATTTGCACGGCTGATCCGACGAAAGAGCCCCCGATTGGAGTGGTGAACACTGCATTATCTGTTTTGGCGTATGAGTATCCGACTGAGAAGTTGTCTGTGTATGTTTCTGATGATGGAGGATCGGATATGACGTTGTATGCGTTCATGGAGTGTGCAAAGTTTGTTAAGTATTGGATTCCTTGTTCGAAGTTTGGTATATAATAAGCACAATTATAAGAGAAGCTCAATTAATTTTTTTTATGAATTGAAAAGATGATACTCAAAGCAGGTTACATCAGAGTTTAAATAGTAAAAGGAGTACACACAAAGCTCAACAACTAACGTACGCATGAGTCAACAATGACTTTTTATTCGACTAACAATATACTAAAATAAAGAAAACATTAAACATGTACAATTACTTATTCCAACCTGCTCCCTAGCACGTGCATCATCCACTAACTTGAGCTCCATGCATGTATAATTTTTGACTCATATTTTATCACCCCCTCTTGAGTCAAAGTCTCGCATGCCCAACAACCATCTGAAGTAAGTAAACTTGTTTTTGGTTACTGATTTTGTAAGTACGTCTGCCACTTGATCATGAGTACCACAAAACTCTAGTGAGATCAATTTCTTCTCAACCATTTCTCTAATAAAATGAAACCTCAACTCAATATGCTTGGACCGATTGTGATGAACTGGATTCTTGGACAGATTAAAAGCGGACTTGCTATCACAGAAAATGGTAGTTGCATGATCTTGTTGTAAACCCATATCTTCTAGTATTCGTCGAAGCCAAATTGCCTGACATGTGGCTCCTGTGGAAGCTATATACTCAGCTTCCGTACTTGATAAAGCCACAGTAAGTTGCTTTTTCGAGCTCCATGCTACTGATGCATTCGGGATGTGTATGTGTTTTAAGTAATTAAATATATGTTTTTGTTATTTGATTACCATAGAATGCGATTACGTTGGGCGATTATGAATTGCAGGAGCAGAGTACGAGAGAAAGGAGAAAAAGAAGAATTGTTCAAGGGAGGACATAAGTTACGTCCCTATGGACGTAGCTTACGTCGGTTTCAAAAGAAAGGAAAAAGAGAACGTAAGCCAGAAGGTTAGGACGTATGTCCCAAAAGAGGACGTAAGCTACGTCCTTTTGGACGTAGCTTACGTCGTATTGAAAAGTTTGACTATTTTTCCCGGGTTTTGACCATATTTAAAGGGAATTGATAATTTTTAAAACCCTAATTCGCCTTGGGAGCAAAAAGGGACGAACTTGGACAATTCTTGAGGTCAATTCTACTTCTCCAACTCATTCTAATCCATCAAATCATGTTCCAATCCGATCTTGTTGCTGAATTCATAAAGATACAAGGCTAAACGTTTCGTGATCTACCTCGGGTGATAGGTTTCGTGTTTTTAGGTTTTTGTTTATGTTTAAATTGTGTTGGGATTAAACTTTAGAACCCGTTAAGTTCTTTATTGAGTTTAACTTGTGTCTTGGTTGTTTAAACAATTGTTTTATTAATTCTTGATTTCAATTTCATATAATTAAGCGCGAGTTGTATGATTGCAAGGCTTTGGTTATTAATTTAATTGACATAGTGTACTAAGACCCGTTAAGTCTTGGTTATCTCTGTCACTTAATCATTACACATATAGAATTTCCGTTAAGGATTTTCCACCAAGTTGAACTAGGCGAATACCAAGAACCAAACCTGAATCCCAGGGTGGATTACCCTTTTTCATAATCGTCTTCTAATCAATTTCATTAATTGCAATTTGTTTTCTTAATTAAGTTGTTAATCATTCTAAGATTTACTTTTCACAGCCAAGAGGCAATAGTTTAATAATTCATTAGTTTAATCTATTTTCTTACAAATCAAAGTACAATACACCGACCACTAATTCCACGAGGTTCGACAACCCTACTTACCCTAACTAGTTTAGGTGAA
>BJCM01210514.1:0-14684 GCA_018326385.1 Flaveria bidentis
TGGTTAATCCAGTTCACTGTTTGATTAAGTTGAGTTACTCTCCTCTTTGTGTTGTTGTGTTGTAATTTGCAAAGCCTTCAACGGTCCTGCAAACTCCTTTTCGATTTTTGCAGCTGATGAATCCTTGTCATTCCCTAACATGATGTCAAAAGGATCTTGTTTATTAGCAGATGATATATGTTGCTTAGGATTCACAGCCTTATGTTCCTTGATTTTCTTCATGTTTGATTCAGCTTATGTTTGCTTTTGTACATTTTCTATGGATTCAACAGATTTTTGCTTCCGTACATCTGGTATAGATGTTGATTAAGCAACATGTTTCTTCTTCCCGAGAAATTATGCTAATGTTGCTTTCTTTTCCTCGTCTACGGAAGAGATTTTGACTTCTTCCATATGTTTGATAGTTTCAACAACTTCAACTGATTTTTGTTGATGATTTTTGTTGTTTGTTAAGTTCATGAAGACCTTCATTCAGCTGAGCATTCCTCTTGTAGATAATGTTTAGCATATTTCTTTGCTTTGGAGGATAAGGCAGCTTGATTTCTTCAAGAACTTTGGGAAAGATGGATTCAAATGAAATATTCTTTTTCTTACCCATGCTATCATGATTTTGCTCATCATGTTCATCAGAATCATTCAAATCATCACACTTATCATAGTCAAATTCTAAGTCATGTTGTTTTAAATTTTTTGATTAGAAGACTCAGTTTCACTCACCTCAATATCATGACCATTTGCCAATTGATTAGATTCAAAATTTAATTCAATTTTGGTGCTTGGCACAAAATGGTTTGATAAGATGTTAGTCATAGAATTTGGTAAAGGTCTATAGTTATCACTCAAGGGGGTGCAATATCATTAAACCCAACCCAAACCTGTTCTTTGATTCAATATGAGAATTAAATAGTTTCTCATATTGCTGAGAAGATAATTGAAACTTCTAAAGTTTCACTTTAGTTAATGTTTGATAAGACGTGGATTTTGTTAAGGAGGTGCTAAGATGCTCAACTTGGGCTTTGAGATTGTAATTTTCAGAAACAAGTTTATCTAAATGTTTTTGCAAACTAATATCTGAATTAGATCCTAAATTTATAATTTGTGAAAAAAAGATAAATGGCGGGTATCTTATTTAGCTGAAAAACATTTTTGAAAGGTAAATTTAGGATGTTTAAAGAAGAGTTTTATGTTCAAGGTTTTTGAGTTAGGTTCCAATATTGCATATGGTTTATATAATGTAAGTAGTTAAGACTTTGTTAAGAAATTTCTTTCTTTGCACCTTTAAACCTAAAGGGAGTTATGGCATTTGAGTTGAGTTACTAATAAGGTATCTCATTTACTAAGATTAGAATGAAATAGAAGAGAAGGCCTTTCTTTCTCAAAGTCAAATTTCTCCCTTCCCTTCTCGCTTTAGAAAGATTGCAACTAGCATGCTGGACTAATATAATAGAAAGTCAAGGCTCTTCTCCTGTTCTATGAATCTACAACTATCTTTACTGAGCGAGACTCCATCTATATCCCTACTAGTGGTTATTCTTTCCAGGCCATTTGTTTGATAGCTTAAACTAGACCCTACTTTCGATTAGATAGGTTTCGATCTTAATCAAGATAGGTCAAGGGCGCGTCAGAACGGTCGATAGCTACTTAGTCTCATCTGAGAGTCTAATATCATTGTACTACTTTTTTCTTTGAAAAAGAAAAAAGGTCAATTTAGGCTCCTTCCCTTTCACCGCATAGCTGCAGTAGCAGGTACTACAAGCCCTCTGTCCCACGCATCTAACCAGTTCACGTGGTTCACCGGTTCCACCGAAAACTCTCATTTGTTGAAGCGGGGCATAGTGCGTTTTAGGCGCTAAGCGAGAAAGGCCTCTTCTTTCGTTTCGGTTTTTTCACTGATCTGAAACTTAACACTTGTTTTCTTATTGATTCTAGGGTTGGCGACGTTCTTGATTGAAGTCTATTCGAACCGAATTAGCACTTCTCAGATCAGGTAGGTATTTTTGATCTAAAATAGTTTATGCTCTCAAAGAATGTCATGATGTGACATTCTCTGACTAACTTAAATTCGTCCGTAGGAGTTGACTTTATGACGTCACTTAGTGTTTGACTTGTTGACTTGATGTACTTGGTGATGTTCATACAAGTGTGTTTGGTCTTCCGTAGGACTTGGTCTTCCGTAGAACTTTAGTTATTTAGTAAAAGATTTGGTCTTCCACAGATCTTTGGTCTTCATCCGAAGCAGAGTGTTCTTCCACAGAAGAGCCTCGGATGCACAAATACTTTGTTGTTGTTGTAGATGATCTATGGAAGTACAAAGTATTCATTCGTAGATATTTCTTACACTTAGTCAATTTTCAAAATTGACTAATTATATTATTGTCTCTGCAATTACACATAAATCAAAATATAATGGAGTTAACCTTTGTACATTCATTACATACAAAATAAGAAAGATGTAAAAGAGTTTATTACAACTCATCATTAAAGTTCTAAGGCTATACAATGAATTTATACCTATTGGAACTAGATCTTACAAGAGCTACCACCTTTCTTTCTTGACTTTTCTTCGGGTAAACTAACTTTCTATAGTCTCTAGCCTTCAACTAGACGACTAGTATTTAGAAAAACCTGACTTCACGCTTATAGGGTACTAAGATTCACTACTTTTCTCCTCTATCCTCTGACATACTTGACTACCATAGACATCCTTTACTACTTGAACTATCAAGCCAATTAGTAACACATACTCCTTGTCTGGCTAGGAAGGATCTATACACCAATATGCTCGAGAGGAATACTATACTGCCTGGATGGCTAAAGGATGAACTCTAATGTTTCCCGTTGGATAAGATAGAGCTAATTTTGTATTACCCTCAAGAGAATGTGGTTTAAATAATAATGATAGCCGGGACAGATCTTATTTGAAAGAAAGTTACTAACCATTGTCTTGTAGGACTGTGCTACTAGACTAGGTTGGTTGCTCTTTATGATCCCAACTGCTATTATCAGATAGGTAGTATTGATTCTAGAGCTCCTTCACATAGGGTACAGAGGGGGGATACCTAAACAGAAAGTTTAGAGTTATTACTTCCGGCCTTCTTTGCTTCATTCTCCTAGGAAGGACTTTACCTCTCTTTCTTATAGATGTAATAGGATTTAGAATTCTTCCTCTTAGAGCTTTTCCTCATATTACAGTATTAGAGGCATGAAGGAAGCATTGAAAGGAAAGAATGTAAAGCTTACTTACTCCCCTATACCTGAAGGACAAATCAAAGAGGATATAATCGTAAAAAGGTATATAAAGAAAAAAAATTGAGGCTGGTTGAGTGAAATACAACATGAAACCAATACTAGAAGAGTGAGGAGGAAGCATTAGAAGAAAGGGTTCCTCCCTCATAGCATAGTCCTATGACTTCTTAGAGAAGAGTTAAGGCACTCGTATCAAGATTCAAAAATGCAAACAGAAGACTCTAATCATTGGAAGGAAGCTAGACATGAGCCATTCAAAGCTTCAAGTTACCTCGGCTTGAGTGCGCTAGATAGGAGTTATAATGCATTCGATCTCCTATATAGATCCTAACGTGAAGACACAAAGACACATCATTTTAACATTTGTTCTGCCTTTTGCATCTTCCTTGAATGTTATAGCAGACAAAGACGGAAGGCATTGATCTAGTTATTTTTTTCTCTATCTGCTTTCTAAAGATAGATAAGAAAGTTTTTTCTCACTACTAGCAAGAAACCTTAAGAGAAGAAGCTCTTTCTAATGGAAGAGGTTGGGCAAGCACATCAAAGGACTAGGTTTTTAGTAGTTCATGGTTGCCGAGAGTCCCAGTATAGAACCTTTCTCTAACTAGGAACATCTAAGCCCCTACATATATAGTCAAGAGGGATGGACCCCGAAAGAAGTAAATCTACTCGATTTTTAAGATTTTAGTATCTTAGATAGGGTTCCGGGATAGGAGTGGGCCTATAAGCACAAGGACAAAACTTTTAGAAGAATCCTTATGTTTTCCTTAGGAGTGAGGACGTGTCAAATCTGAACCAAGCTCAAAGCTAAAAAATAAGGAAGCAGACTCTTTGTAGGAAAAAAGAAGAACTATTGACGTAAAACCCGCTTTTCCATTCTTTCCCTCTCTTCTTTACAACAAGCTTTGGAACCTAAGTCAAAGAGATGAGATCTTATTGCTAGTGTTCTTAGATAGCAGGGACTTGTTTGTGCAAATAGCACAAAACCAGATTGTTGCCCCTGTCTTAATGCTTGTTTTCTTACTTTCATTTCTATTATAATGAGTAGTCAACGACTCACTCAAAGGAAAACCTAACAAGCCAATGTTTGTATTCGGGCAAGTACATAGCCATCAATCTCAAAGGGATGTACCAAGAGACCTGTAACACCCAGAAATTTTCTTTGAAGCCGACGAAAGAAGAAAAAGAAATAAAGTCCAAAGTCGAGGGACCAAACTTGCCAAAAACAAGAAGAAATTTGGATGAGTGGGGGTACAAAAGGGGGAGGGCAGCCCACACCCTCCCCATTCTTGCCAAAAAACTCAGCCAGGGGAGAAGAGAAGGAGAAAAGAGGAGAAAAGCTTGGTTCGGGTGGATTCGAGCGTGAAAATCAAAGTGTAGCGGGTCAAATCGAAGCTCTACTCGACGGGATTGTTTGTGTGAGTTCTAGGACACCTCTTTTACACGTTTTTGAATGATTTTGGGGCTGGAACACATCTGAAAATCATTTTTGGGTATTTTGGGTGTAATCCTGTTTGTGTATGTGTGTATATGTGTATTATTCGTTTAGGTCTTGATTTCGGGCTTGGTTGTGCTTGAATGGTGTCGTGGTATGCTTCCCTAAGGTTTAGAATGGTTGATTTGAGCTTAAAAGAGGTTTGGAAGAGTTTGGAGGTCGAACATGGCACTTGCAGTTTGGGATGAACAGCATTTTGCACCCAGCTAGAGCTATGCGACTGGAGGTCCATGCGTCTGAATGGCATGCGACTGGGTCCATACGCACGAAAAGAGTGCGACTGAGGTTCATTCGTATGAGAGTAGTGCGATTGAGGGCCATACGTATGAGGGCTATGCGACTGGAGGAAATGCGGATGAGGGTCATGCGACTGAATGAAATGTGGATGAAGGTCATGCGACTGAAGGTCATGCGACTGGAGTCCATACGCCTGTGAGTTGTGCAATTGAGGTTCATTCACATGAAAGGGATGCGACTAAGGGTCATCCGCATGAAGGTCATGCGACTGAGGTCCATACGCCCAAATACCATACGACTGAGGTTCATTCGCATAGGAAGCATGCGATTGGAGGCTATGCGACTAGAGGTCCATTCGCCTGAATGTTCTCATATGCATGGAAGACCATGTGACCAAATAGGGTCCATACGCCCGAATGACCATAGTGTATTGTCTGACTTTCGGGAAAGTGCGGACGTAGGCTCGGACCTTTGGGGTTGTAGATAATGTGCTGGGCATGGATGATTTAAGATGATGTATAATGATGAGTTGATGTATGATGATGATGTGATGCATGATGATGTGTGATGTTGTATGGTTATTGATGATGTGATGCGCGTGATTGATGTGATGTATGATGTTGTATGATTATGCATGATGTATGTTATGGGTGTGCGACGTTGCCTTGTGTGATTGATGTTGTATGTTGTTATGTTCCTTATTATTATGTATGTTTGTCTTCCCGTGGCATGTTAATAAATGTAATAAAAGTATTATGTAACGTAAAGTGGAAGATAATGAAAAGATGAACATAATGATGGTGTGCATGCACTAATGTAACGAATGTAATGATGAACGAATATATGTACAGAGGTGCACGACTCTATGATGTCGGAACCTCAACTGCGTGTGGTTTAGCTAACCCGTAAGGATACACGCAGGGTTCCAGTCTTTGTGACTGACCAACGTTATGGTATGTGGTTATTGTGGTTACCCACCTCAATGCTGGTGCCAGGCTTTGTGCGGTGTGGAAGTCATTTTATGATCTTCGGCCCAGTACTTGAGTATGCATAATATGGGGGTGTTGTATACGTGGTTATAGTGGTTAACCACCTTGATGCTAGTGCCAGGCTATGTGCGGTGTCGAAGTCATTTTATGATCTTCGGCCCAGTATTCGAGTATGCATAATGTTAGGGGTGTATAAAGCAGTGGGATATTTGTCGCTTGCCCCGGTGCTGGTGCCAGGCTATGTGTAGTGTGGAAGTCATTTTATGATCTTCAGCTCAGTACCCGTTGTGTGCATACATTTGGGGTATAGCTGATGATACTGATCCGGAAGGAGTTAATGAGATAAAGAAAGAAAGAGTTAATGAAAGTTTGTGATGAATGAAGCGAATGATAAAGTAACGTACGATGATAAATGAATGAATGTAAGAACATATGAACGAATGGAAGAATGTTAACAAATGTAATGGAAGATAATAATTATATTACCTGTGTGTATGTACATTGTGTGATCACATACGAAAGTAACAAATGGTTTTATAAAGAAAATAAAGTATGTTTTAGTATAAAACTAGAACTCACTCAGCAACGCTGACTTTGATGTGTTTCCAGTTGGCAGGTATGTTGTTGAGGATGGCGCGGGGTAGCTACTTAGCTCTTTTGGATGGCATCCTTATGTTTAATGTCTTTGCATTGTAATGCGAACAAATGATATTGTGTAATGAATGGTTGTATTATTTTGCAAAAGCATTTTAATGAAATGAAAATGTAGTTTTTATTGTTTCCGCTGCAACGCTTTTATGTAAGATAAATGCAAATATATGTTTTATATGCGATGATCGACCAGCTGTAAGCGTCCCGGGAACGGGGCCTTACAAGACCCTTATTGGAGGTGGATAAGAAGGGGAGAGAAGGTGGTCTGGAGGATGGTAATAGGGAGGTTGAGAAGCAGAATTAGGGAAAAGAGGGAAAAGGGTTTGTATAAAGTTCATAATCAGAATTCTCAATGGGGAAAGAATAGGGGACAAGGTAAGGTATATTCTGGGAATCAATGGAAGCAAAACAATAGAAGAATGGTTTACAAGGAGCAATACTGATGTTAAAGTTGTTATTGGTAATGGTTTACAACAGGGTGGTAGTAATTCTAATCAATATTATTTAAAAGGGAATGATGTTAAAGTTGTTAATGCTACAAGGAGTGTGAATGTAGGGAGTTATAAAGGGAATATGGCTGGTCAGAATGTTAAAAAAGAATACAGAGTTAAATCTAGTATTCGGGGTAAGATAAAGGGTGGGGATATAATTCATGAAGAGTTGTCTCTTAATAATAAATTTGATATGCTAGGTGTCATGGATGAAGAGGAAAGGGGAATCTTAAGATTAGAAAAAGTTTTGCATAATGTGGAGCTTGAGGAAAATAATAGAGACCTTCCTGTTAACATGCAAGCTAGTTGTAGTTCTAGTCTAAAAGTGATACATGGTATTGTCTTATTTGAGAAACAATAAAAGGAGGTGGTAGATCTTTTTAATGATCGAGTGATTCTTGATGTTTGTCTTCTTCCTAAATGGAGTATTGTATAAAGGAGATTATATAAGCAACTATGTTTTACTAATAATTTTCTGGAAGGGGTTTAAAATTTGGTTGAGATTAAGGAGGATATGGAACTGGAATCGGAATCTGATGAAAATGCTCAGTTTATGAAGATAGGAAGGTCAAAGGATAGGAGGAAATCTAAAACTGGTCAGGCTTCTCGGGTATTGGGTAGCTTGAATGGTGAAAAAGGTTCTTATGGATCTTAAAATTATGGTGTGGAATGTTAGAGGGTTGGTTAGGCATGCTAAACAAAATTTGGTTATGGAAGTTTGTGTTGAGAATAATATTAGTGTGTGTTGTTTATTAGAATCTCATGCTAAGTATAATCAAGTTCAGACTGTTTGTAGGCATATTTCTAAAAATTAGGAGTGGTTCTCTAATGTTGCATACTGTATAGGTTGGACCCTTATGATTTTGGTTTGGAATCTAGGCATTTTGGACTTGATGGTGATTACTCATAGTGATCAGGGTATTCATTGTTCGGTGAAACCTAATAATGGCAAAAAGCTTTTATATTGTTCATTTATTTATGGTAATATTCAAGCTATGGGACGAATAACTTTGTGGAATGAAATGTGCTTGTTCAACAAAAGTGTGGGCATTGAGCCTTTGATTATTGTAGGTGATTTTAATGTTACTTTGGAGTTGGAGGAGAGCATGGCAGGTTCATCTAATGTGGTGGCTAATTTTCTTCCTTTTTATACTTCTGATCATACTCCGGTGTGGTTTCATTTGTGGGGCTTAAGAAATGGCAGCCTAGATCGTTCAAGTTTATGAATAATCTTCTAGATAAGAAAGAGTATGGTTATATTGTTGCTGAGGGATGTTGTTGATGCTATGGTTAGGGATATTGTTAAAAGATTATCGAGGGATGCTGTTGATGCTATGGTTTGGGATATTACTAATTAGGAAATTAAGGAGGCGTTGTTTGATATAGATAATGAGAAATCCCCGTGGCCAGATGGTTTCTCATCTAAATTTTTAAGGCTGCATGACCTATTATTGGTGCAGAGATTTGTGAGGCCATTCAAGAGTTCTTTCATAATGGGAAGTTGTTAAAGGAATTTAATGTTGTTATTATCTCTTTGGTCCCAAAATCTGGTCCTATAAGTGTCTTGGAATATAGTCTTATTGCTTGTTGCAATGTCCTATATAAATGTATTGCTAAGGTTATATGTAATTGGCTAAAAGGCTCATTGGATATGATTGTTGACGGTTGTCAGAGTGCGTTTATTCCAGATAGACAGATTTATGATAACATCCTTCTAGCTCAATAATTAATGTGTGACTACCATCGAAATAGAGGACCACAAGGGTGGCATTTAAGATTTATTTGCGAAGGCTTATGATACAGTTGACCATGCTTTTATGGAACAGTGTCTAAACTTGTTTGGCTATCATCCATGTATGATTTCTTGGATACAAGGTCATCAGCATCGAGAAATGCACACACATTGTGATCTTTTGCAATTCGATTCAACATCTATTTAGTAGAGTTTAAGAAGAATAGATTAGAATCAACACTACAAACATAAGAATACGAACAGTTTTAATGATAACCAAGAATCAAACAGTTCAGAATTGATAATTATGATATGATTTACCTTCAAAGCAATGATCTGAGATCAAGTTTATGTGTTAGTTTGAGGTTTTAATTTGGTAATTTTGAATGTTTGTGAAAGGGGGAAAAGGTTTGTTAAGTCCGCTTTTCTAGGTCCGAAAAAGTGAATAATGAACGTTTAAGTCAAAAACATCATTTATACTCAGTCGGACACATTAAATTCATTTGTTTAATGATGTTGGACCCTCTATCCTTATTACTAAATTTAGTGTTTCCATAGTTTTTTGTTCTTCCGTAGATCTTCTACGGATTCCATAGATAGTCTCCGCTTCTGTAGATCTTCTACGGATTCCGAAGATCAAATACGGATGACTTAGAATTAAAAACTCACTTTTGCTGAAGTATAATTTAAATTTTCATAGGTTACCAATCTATGAAAATAAATTATGCTTTTAAAAACCTTAACTCATCCGTAATTTACCAATCTACGGATAGTTATATTGTATTATGTTTCGCACTGTTGCTTCTGCTGATGCTGAAAATGCACTGTAGCTTTTGCTGATGCTGAGAATGCACTATAGCTTCTATTGATGTTAAAAATGCACTATAGCTTCTTCTGATGTTGAAAATGCACTATAGCTTTTGCTGATGCTGAAAATGCACTGTAGCTTCTCCTGATGCATAGATTGAAACTTCTCTGATTGTATGTCCTAATCAACTGATAGAACCATTTATTGCTATTGGACCTTGTTGACTTTTTTCTCATGACAATTGTGCATAAGAAGGTTTATATTTTGAAAAACAAACTTCATGTACCCATCAACCAAGTTAGTGCTCAAGTTCCAATTTCCTCATTCAAATTTTTTATCCAAATTCAGATTTTATTGTTTTTCATGCATTAACTATTCCCCATAAATTAGTGATTAATGATAAGATGTAGCATTCATCATAAATTTATGAAGAAATTAGCATGAAAGACACATGATAGTCCAAAAGTTATAAAACATCCTAAGTTAAAAAGAAATAAACCAAAATAAAAAAATTATCATATACAAGCATATAAAGACATATAGTGGGATCATACTATGGCACTAAAATTCTTCATGCTAGATTTGTTTGATGAAGTATGATCTAATTCTAGTCCTGATTACAAGTATGTTGGACCACTAAAATTCAAACAAGAGTATTGTATCAACTAGGCATGTTATTTATCATGTTTCATTGTTTATTATAATTAACTGTTATGGGCTCCACATTCAATTCACATTAGAGTTTATCCTCCTTTTGTGAGTCAATTCACCACTTATCCACACTTAGAAACTATGTACATTAAGTTATAAATTCTATCTTGAGACAAGCTTGATGTCTCATTAATGCTTTGTTGCTGAAGCTCTTTAGATAATATACAATTGATCACAATGGATTCTTTTGAGAGCTTAGATATGATCATCATCAGGTCACCATCATAAAACAGAGGTGCCTTTAACCCAGGTCTTTGTTTACACAAAACAGAGGGATGATGAGGATCATACTTTATACACCAGTTGGGTATATAGGTACACCAAGGTATTCATAATCCCAGGTCTTTGTTTACACAAAACAGAGGGAATATGATATGCAAAGATAGAAGTTATAAAGTATTTTACATAGTGTGCTTGAGTGAGTGAGTTGATCACATCAGAATAAGACTTACTTGCTTGATCCTTAAAATGAAGTTTCCCACACACACAGTCACCTTTTCATAATGTTAGGCATGCACCAAGGGTAGTTTCCATTCAAGATAAACCTACTTGCATATCAAAGAACTTTTGATTAGATTTAAAGCAAGTTTATTAATCAGGAGGTAAATGAAGGCATAATGTACTATCATTTCCCAAACATATGTCATGCTAACAAGAAAATAAAGACAATATTTTTGTATTTTTATATGGTTTTCTGAATGTTTTTGGATTTTGTAGTTTACTATTTACAAGGATAGTCACATGCTTTTCTTTGTTGATAATGATTTAATCTAAGTTAATCATGCCCAAAGACTTAATTAGAAAATTAAATCTAACTGATTCAAAGGCTTTAGTGAATAAATCAGCAAGCTGATTTGTTGTATCCACTTTGATTAACTTGATTAAACCCTTTTCTGAGCAATCTCTCAGAAAATGGTATCTGATTTCAATATGCTTTGTTTTGCTATGTTGAACTGGATTAGCAGTGATAAACATAGTAGTTGAATTATCAATATGAATTAGAGTTTGAAGGAAACTGTAACCATAATCAAGAAATTGGTTTTGCAGCTAAAGTACTTGTGAGCAACCAGCTGAAGCAGCTATGTACTCAGCCTCAGTTGTGGATACAGATACATTTGTTTGCTTCTTGCACTGACATGAAACAAGTCTTGGTCCAATGAATTGACATCCACCAGTTGTGGATTTTTAGTTGTTGTTACATCCTCTAAACCCACTATCTGAATATGAGTACAGAGTGAAATCACCATCCTTTGGATATCAAAGGCCAAGGGCAGGTTTTCCTTTAAGATATCTGAAGATTCTCTTCACAGCATTCAGATGGGACTCTTTTGGATCAGATTGGTACCTAGCACAATTACACACAACAAATTAGGTCTGCTTGCAATTACGTAGATAAGGGATCCTATCATTAATCTATACAGTCTTTGATCAATAGATTTTCCATTGGAATCAGACACAATCTTGTCAATTGTTGAAGTAGGAGTGTTGCATAAAGATGTATCCGCAAGATTGTATTTCTTCAATGTTTGATGAACATACTTTTCTTGATTAATGAAGATTCCATCTGATTTCTGATGAACTTGGAGACCAAGGAAAAAAGTTAATTCTCCCATTGAACTCATCTGAAATTCAGATTTCATCAACTCTTCAAAGCTGACACACAATCTCTTGTTGGTTGATCCAAAAATAATGTCATCTACATAAATTTGAACCAGTAAGAGATCTTGATGTTCTTGTTTGAGAAAGAGTGTTTGATCAATAGTCCCCCTCTTATATCAATGCTTGAGCAAGAAAGATGATAATGTTTCATACCACTTTCTCGATGCTTGATGAAGACCATCCAAAGCTTTGTCCAGCTTGTATACCCTATGTGGATAGTCAGGATCTTCAAAACCAGGAGGTTGAGCTACATATACTTCTTCATCAATTTTCCCATATACGAAAGCAGACTTGACATCCATTTGATAGATTGTGAACCTCTTATATGATGCATAGGCTAGGAATACTCTTATTGCTTTAATTCTTGCAACATGTGCAAAAACTTCATCATAGTCTATCCCTTCCTCTTGAGTATATCCTTGGGCAATCGGCCTAGCTTTGTTTCTTACAATGATACCTTTGTCATTTACTTTGTTTTTAAAGAGCCACCTTGTCCTAATTGGATGTTGAGCTTCAGGTAGATACACTAGATTCCACACTTTCTGATTCTTGAATTGTTGAAGCTCTTCTTGCATAGATTCAATCTAGCTATTATCTTTTAGAGTAGTTGTGATGTTTGGAGGAATTGCTTGTAAAAGAAAACAATAGAAAAGGCAGATGTTTGCAGCTCCCCCTTGACTTCCGGTTGTTCTTTTATTAGGATATCAAATTATGTTGTTTATTGGATGAGACTTATGAATTCTGGTTGTTGGAATAGATTCAACTAGAATAGATGATTCCAAGTTGGTCATATTTATTGATGCAGATGGATGTAGTTGAGATGATGAATTTATGAAGTAATCAAGGAGTTCTTCATGTTCATCATTGGAAGTAGAATGATCTTCATGAGTTTCTACATCAGTTGTATTGTGAGTATCTTCTGTAAGAACTTCTACTGAAGTATTTTGTGCTTCCGTAGGAGTTACAGGAACATCTACAGATGGTATTTGTTTTATATCTGCTGAGGCATTATCCATATCTCCGGATGTAGGATGTTCATCTGTGGATGCAGACTCATTAGCTGCTGATGGAGTGTTTCCATCTAAGGATGTAGATTCACTTTGTTGAACATGTGCAACATTATTGGTTGTTCCTTGATGCATGCTACTTGATTTTTGTTTTCTTGGAGGATCAACTGATAGAGATACTTCATTTAGATTTGGAGGAACAAATGGATAACATGTATCATCAGATCCTACATTATTCAAATAACCAAAGTTAAATGAATTTGTTAGAGCATCTATATCAAACAACCATGATGATCCTTTTACAGATTTAGGAAATAAGGATTCATTAAATGACACATTAGGAGTTTCTTCCATAATATTTTGTTGTGGAAAGTAAATCCTATATGATTTAGATATTAAGAAACCTGTAAGGATTTAATATAAAGGCTGATGCAACCCAAACACCCAAAGTCTCTCCTACATGCATGCACAAGTGTACTGAAGTAGAATGCTTAGGAAGTTTCACACCAACATCAAAAAATACACTAAGTGTGAAATCTTCCGAAGCCAAGACCAATATCTTTCGAAGCCAAAGATGAAGTCTTCAGAAGCTTCAAAGACAAAGTCTTCCGAAGCCAACACTTGAAGACAAATTTCTTCTGAAGACTTTTGAACACATGCTTTATAGATGTACTTTACATAAAGCTGGACCCCTTTTAGCTGCAAATCTGTAAAGTCACCAACTTTCATAAGTTGGTGAAAAGGTCCATGCTTTTGGTAACTGTACATTGAGTTCTTGAGTTTGTAACTTTCTACTTTATGTACTTTATCCTTTTTGTAATATATTAGGATGTGAGCTATGGCATATCATAATCACTAGTCAAAAGGCAATCTGCCTTTTGACTCTACATTTGATTTTGTTTGTTGTCTAGTCAGTTGTATCCAGCTGGCCTTCAAAGTATTATCGGCTGTAGGATGTAGTATATGTATCTCAAGTACTTGTAACTTTCTGATATTCTTTGTAACATTTGTAATAGAACTTGAGAAAGCAATATACTGCAATCTTGAAAACCAACTCATTGTTTGTTTTGCTATCTTAATATGTCTCATATTTACTTGTGTTCTTAGTATCATTATAAAAGGTTAACCAGTTCCTTGTTTGATATGTTAAGTGTTCTTAGCAACTCTCCTCACTGTGTTGTTGTGTTGTAAGTGCATACCCTTCATCGGTGCTGCAATTGGTATCAGAGCTTTCTAGGCTCTTGATATAAGATCTTACCATCTTAAGTGTAACATCTGCCCATTTTGGAAAACAAATACCCAAACCCGAATCCGTTTGGGTCAATTTTGGAAAATCAAATACATTAGTTAGAAATTTAATTTATTTTAATACTTTAAAAAACAATAATAATACTATTTATTCAACTTCCATTTATTAAATCAATTCATGGTAATTTCATGATTTATAGAATAAGATTTTATAAATTCATGAAGTTTATTTGTCATTAATGAGTTTTAATTATAAAATTAAAATAAAGGATTAAAATACAAAGATCATTATTTTTACAAATATGTAAGGTCTATAAAAGGTTATTAATATTTAAAAGATTTTAAATATTCAATTAAAATAAATAATCAAATTACAAGTTCTTATTAGATTTATAAAGTCTACAAAGATT
>BJCM01210515.1:0-13009 GCA_018326385.1 Flaveria bidentis
CAACATCCACATCCTTTTTCGAACTATTTTAGCTGCTCAAAGGTAGTTTGAGGCAGCCTCTTTAAGGCTGTCCATGTTGTGTTGTTTATGTGCTCATAGCTAGCTTTTATTCACATACAAAGATCCTCATGTTCTTGGGTTTGTTTACATGTTTTAATATCAAAATAGAACCTGAAATTTCAGATTATAAACTATAATATAATCATTCTTTCCGCTGCGTTTTTCAGAAAGTTTAAATGGTTAAACTATGCAACTATGTTTTAACAAACCCCAACACCCACACCCTCCCACACACCCACAAAATTTTGCAAAAAGGAGAAGAGAAGAAGAAAAGGGAGAAAAAGCTTGGTTTGAGTGGATTCGAGTTTGAAAATCGAAGTGTAGCGGGTCTAATCGACGCTCTACTTGTCGGTATTGTTTATATGAGTTCTAGGACCCCTCTTTTACCCGTTTTTAACTGATTTGGGGCTGGAACACATAGTGAAAACCCATTTTTGAAATGTGTGTGTTTGACTCGTGTGTATTCATTTGCATGTGATGCGTTTAGAGTTTTTTCCCAGGCTTGTGTGTGCTTGAATGGTGTTGTGGTATGCATTCCTAAGGTTTAGGATGGTTGATTCGGGCATAGAATGAGTTTGGAAGAGCTTGGAGATCGAAAATGGCAGATTGGGTTTGGGATGAACTCCATACGCATGCCAGTCGTGCGACTGAGGTTCATATGCATGCCAGTCGTGCGACTGGGGGTCATTCGCATGGGGAGTCATGCGACTGAGGTCCATACGCCTAGGTTCCATTCACATGGGGTTCCATTCGCATGGGTGTTCATTTGCACCTTATCCATTCGCATGATGTTCAGTCGCCTGGAGGCCATGCGACTGAAGCGTGCCTATACGCCTAAGTAGGGCTGGTGTACCCGAGGAAAACATAGTTTATGTTGTGATTTTTGGGGAAAAGTGCAGATGTAAGTCTTGACGTGGAAGGTTCCCGTAAGTTCATGTAAGATGACTGTTGTGGCCTTAGAGGTCATGTTGGGCATGATGTTGATAATTATGGTGTATGATGTTGTATGATTATGTTTGATGTATGTATGTATGATGTTGCCCTGTATGATGATGACTGTGTATGATGATGTTCCTTTTATTATGTATGATTATTTTCCCTTGGCGTTACGATGAATGTTAATGAGTGAAGTGAAAGTATTGTGTAACATATGATGAATGCATGCATTAATGAAACAATTAAAGAAAGTCTTGCAAGCCTTGATGTCGGGACACGCCCCATTGTAAGGTGTTAGCCCAACAGTGTGTGGGTTCGCTACCCCGGGAGGATGCACATCGGGGTCTTTCTTTGTGATTAACTGTGTGTATGGAACCGTTGGTGCTTGCCTTCAGTACTGTGGCCAGAGGTGTTCTGCACCATAATGGAAGGTCTACAATAGGCTTCGGCCTAGTACCAACGGACGGAATGGCATAGCACATGACAATGGTACACCTGAACTTTATCTTAGGTACTATGGCTAGAGGTGTGGTGCACCATAATGGAAGGTCTATGATAGGCTTCAGCCCAGTACTAGGAGATTGAAGGGTAAAGTTCATGGTTTGATGGAAAGAAAAGATGTAATGATGAATGAATGTATGAAAGTAAGAATGTATGAATGAATGGAAGTTAACGAATGAGTGATGAAGATAATAATGATATTATCTATGTGTACGTATGATGTATGATCGCATTAAAGTAAAGTACAGTTTTAACAAAAGAAAAGTATGTTTTATTATAAAACTAGAACACACTCAGCAACGCTGACTTTTATGTGTTTCCAGTTGGCAGGTAATGATTGCTGAGGATGGCACGGGGCAGTTACTCAGCTCTTTTGGATGGCATCCATATTTATAATGCTTTTGTGATGTAATGCAACATGTATTTTGTAACTTGATAACGATGTATTGTTTTGCAAAATCTTTTATAATGAAATGGAATGTTTGTTTAAATGTTTTCACTGCAAAGTTTTTATGTAAGATGATAAAATTATATGTTTTAAGTGAAATGATTGACCAGCTATAAGCGTTCCTGGAATGGGGCCTTACAGTTTCACACCTAGGAGATCTTACAGACAAGATTGTGTGTGGAGGAGATATCTCATAAGATCATAGTCCTTGTTTATTTTGATAATAGACTTTTGCATGCCAGGATAAGGATATCATGTTCTTGAAGGTCTTTTCTTCAAAAACACATTTTTCTGCTCGGGATTTGATGATCACAAGCTCAGCCTAGCATTCAATCAACTTGGCTATGAGATCCTTGATCTGAGTCCTATAATTTGTGTGCTCATGTTTAAGAACTAAAATGTTTTTTTTTCTAAGTCCTCTATCTTTAACATATAATCATTTTCAGCCTTTTTGAAATCAGATTTTAAGATATTCAAGGACTCAAGATCAGATCTCATCTCAAAGTTATAGGACCTGTATCTATTAACTTTAGCAATACATTCAGGAGTGCAAAGATGTTCTAATACCTTGGCTTCATCATGGTCAGCCATGAGTGCTTGGTTTGGAGATGCTTTTTCCACCTGAAAGCTCTGGTCAAAGCCTCGTTCTTTAACAACAACAGTAGCTTGCTGCTTTGGCCTTTCATTCTGAGGAGCTCTCTTAGTGTAGTTTTATCTGGCATGAGTTTGGCCATCATTTGTTCTTGGTGCCTTGCACTCTCTAGCAAAGTGTCCCATCTGGTTACAATTGTAACACTTTACCTTGGTTTTATCCAGCCCAAACATTCCACTAGCTACATTTCTAGGAAACTTCCTCCTGCCCTCTTGTAGAACTTCTTGCCTCTATGAGTGAGAAAAGTCATTTGCTGAACTATCTCCATATACTCCACATCATTAGGATGGATACAATCTAAGTCTTTAAGAGTGAAGAGAAAGTTTCATGTGGATTGATCAGCAGAAACAAAGGCCTCAGAAGAACTTGTCTTTTGGAATGGACTTCCTTGAGTGTAGCTTCCTCTTGGAGTCTCTGAGAAGGTGATGAATAGACCCTTTTCTGAGTTTTCAGGGTAGCATATAAGATGATGTTGAGGTTCTATGCTATCCCTTTCAGTCACATGAAGGGCGTAACCCATTTGATTGCTAGAGTTACCAGATGAGTTTTGCATGTTCATCTCCATCTGGTATCCACAGAGAATACCATACAACTCAGTTAGAGTAAGAGTCTTAAGGTTCTCAGTCCTCTTGATAACAACACAATAATGTGTCCATTTCCTAGGAGGAGAGGACATGAACTTCCTTACAATGTCTCTGTTCTCAAGAGTTACTCTAACATCCATTAGAGTATCCACAATCTCAATATATATGATATATTTTTGAGTCATGGTTTCACTTGTTTTATAGGTGAAGTTTTCAAACTTCTTCTTGAGGAGATCCTTCTTGTTCCCCTTGGCTTTAGTAGATCCCTCATACATTAGTTTCAATGCCTCCCATAGCTACTTAGCTGTTTTGCATTTCTTGAAACCTCTGTAGATGGAGTTTGAAAGAGAAATTTGAAGGGCTATCATGGCCTTTTGATCAATCTCAATTCTCTTTCTGTCTTTATCAGAAAAATCAGCCATAGCCTTTGGAATCTTACCACCAGCAATAGCAGAAGAGGTGATTGGTATGTAAGGTCCTTCAACAACAAAGTCCCACATACTAGAGTCTTGAGACTTGATAAAGCCTTCCACTCTTTGACATCAAGTATCAAAGTCTTCAGGAGTTATTAGTGGAGACATTGTCATAGTTCCAGTTTCCATATCAGCCTTAGTGATAGCTGCAATTTGAGTTGTTAAGTGTTTTGTGTGTGTGAGGGATCTTAAGATGGTGAAATCTTATATCAAGAGCCTAAAATGTTCTAATACCAAATGCATGACTGTTAGAAGGGGTGATGCACGTTACAACACAATAACACAATTAAGGAGTGTTCTTTAAAACATTTAATAGATCAAATAGGGAACTGGTTAACAAGAGTAAAAGATGTTAAAAACACAAGTAAATAAGAGACAGAACAAGATAGCAAACAACACAAGTATTTGGGTTTCAAGAATGTTGTATATTGCTTCTCATGTTCTATTACAAAATGTTACAAAGTATAATGGAAAGCTACAAGTACTTGAGATACATATACTACATCCTACAGCCGACCATACTTTGAAAGCCAACTGGATACATAAGACTAGATAACATAATAAATGTAAAGTCAAAAGGCAGATTGTCTTTTGACTTGTGACTATGACATTCTATAGCTCACATCCTAATATATTATAAAAAAGATTAAGTATATAAAGTAGAAGGCTTAGACTCAAGACCTTAATGTACAATTTACCAAAAGCATGGATCTTTTCACTAACTTGTTAAAGTTGGTTAGTCAAACAGAGTTGCAGCGGAAATGTGGTCCAGCTTTACAGAAAAGCAAATCTATAAAAGCATGTTCATAAAAGTCTTCGGAAGAAATCTGTCTTCATAAACTAGCTCAAGAAGACTTTGTCTCTAAAGCTTTGGAAGACTTCATATTTGGCTTCGGAAGATATTGGTCTTGGCTTTAGAAGATTTTACACTTAAAATATTTTTGTGCAAGATGTAAAACTTTCGAAGCGTTTCTACTTCAATTCTTTGGTGCATGCATGCAGATAGACTTTGGATGCTTTGAATGTTTTGACTTCATTAGACTTATTGGAATCCTTACAAACGCTATGTTTCAGGTCACAAGTGTAGCAAACCACAACTTTTTATGATAAGTGAGATAGAAGATTTGGACGGGGACACCAACCAGGAGGATCAAGTGGGTGACACTCTTGTGGATGAGGGTGCCACATAGATTTCATTTCATGCGATCTCCGGAACTATTTTGCCTCAAAATCTCCGATTACCTGGTAAAATTCATAATAAGGATGTGGTAGTATTGATTGATGGTGGAAGCACTCATAACTTCATAGATCAAGCCTTGGTGGAACATTTCGGGTTACCGGTCGACAAAGATGTCAATTTGGTAGTCGCCACTTGGGAAAAAATTGCATGTGTTGGTCGGGTTCGTAATCTTACTATTGTCATTCATGGATATATTGTGGCTAATGATTTTTTTGTCCTTCCTGTGGCTGCTTGCTCCATTGTATTGGGAGTGAAATGGTTGAAAACTTTTGGCCCAATTGAAATAGACTTCCAAAACCTCACCCTTGGGTTCAACTTAGTAGGTTCCTTTCATAAAATACAAGGCCTAAGGTAGGCGGATATCTCAGCCCGAAAATCTACCAAGTTGTTAGGCGCCGGTGGGATGGTGTTCTTGCATAATATGACTCTGGTCAATCCGGTCGACACTCTCGAACTGCCCCCTTGCCCATCTATGCAATCGATGTTGTCCCGTTTTACTAAGGTTTTTCAGGAGCCCACCGGTTTACCACCAAGAGGTTCCAAGATCATGAAATTCCATTGTTACTTGGATCGAAAAGTGAGCTCACGACCTTACTGTCAACCGTATATCCAAAAAAATAAGATAGAGTAGCAAGTTAGGGAGCTATTATCTCGTGGGTTGATTTGACCCTGCCATAGTCCATTTTTATCTCCGGTTCTACTTGTTAAGAAACTTGATGAATAGTGGTGTTTTTGTGTCGATTATCATGCCTTAAATGACATTACGGTTAAGGATAAGTACCTAATACGATTATAGATGAACTTCTTGATGAACTACAGGGTGCTAATGTTTTTTTGAAGCTTGACCTCCATTCCGGGTATCATCAAATACATTTTCGGGATGACGACATCCATAAGACTGCGTTTCGGACACATGAGGGAGATTATGAGTTTGTTGTGATGCCATTCGGGCTTACTAACACGCCTGCTACATTTCAATGTTAAACGAATTTTTTTGCCCCTACCTTCGTAAGTTTATATTAGTATTTTTTGATGATATACTAATTTATTCTAGCTCTATCGAGTCGCATTTGAAACATTTACAAGTTGTTTTGCAACTATTTGAGGCAAATAACTTATTTGCTAAAATTAGTAAATGTTGTTTTGGGGTCTCATAAGTTCACTACCTAGGGCATGTCATTTCTTCTAACAATGTCATTGTTGAAACGTATAAGGTGCAAGCTGTTTTGTCTTGGCCGACCGCTACCACGGCTAAAGGTGTTTGAGGTTTTCACGGGCTCACCGGTTACTACCGCAAGTTCATTAAGGACTTCGGAGGTATCGCTACCCTTTTCAACAAATTGGTTGGGAAACGGCCTTTTAAATGGGATCACTAGGCAGAAGCTTCCTTTCGGTCTCTCAAGTATACGTTGACTACCACTCCCACTCTTGTCTTACCTAATTGGTCTCTTCCCTTCACCATCCAGTGTGATGCAAGTGGAGTGGGTATAGGCGTTGTTCTCAATCAACATGGGGAACCTTTGGCTTATTATAGTGCTCCTTTAAAAGGTACAATGCTTTTGTGGTCCACTTATGAGAAGGAGATGTTTGCTCTTGTAAAGGCAGTGTAGAAATGGGGCCATTACTTGTTAGGTCATCCTTCGTTGTCAAAGCAGATCACATGAGCCTTATATACCTACTCAAGAAATTTATCACTACTCCGGCTCAAGGGAGGTGGTTGTCCAAGCTATTGGGGTATGATTATCGAATTGACTATAAAAAAGGCGCTACCATCCGAGGAGCCAACGCTCTCTCATGACTGAAGTTTTTTATATGGCTATGTCCTACCCGTATTCTACGTTTTGGGGGGATATCGAACACGAGGTAAAAGATGATCCATTTTATAATAATTTGCCTTCCTCCTTGTTTGGTGCATTGCATGGTCACATTATTTGTAAAGATGGAGTTTGGTTTGTAAAGGTGTTATTTTGCTAATTTCCTCATCTAAGTTGCTACCTATTATACTTGCTATGTGTCACTTTTCTTGGGAAGGTGAGCAATTCGGGTTTCACAAAACACTAGCCAAGGTAAAACAAAATTTTTGGTGGGTTAGAGTGCAAGAATACGTCAAGAAATTTATTTGGGAATGTCAAGTGTGTTAACGTGCCAAAGTCGGCAACTTGAAGCAAGTCGGGCTGTTACAACCTCTTCCGGTTCTGGAGCGGGTTTCGGAGGACATTAGTATGGATTTTGTTGAAGGTTTACTCATGTTGAATGGTTTCTCAGTGGTGATGGTGGTTCTTAACTGGTTGTCCAAGTATGCCCACTTTGTTCCTTTACGACACCCTTTTATCGCAGCCGGTATAGCTCGTGAATTTGTTTCCCAAGTCGTGAGGTTGCATGGAATTCCTTCCACCATTGTTACTGATCGGGATAAGATTTTCATAAGCCCTTTTTGGCGTACTATCAAGACCGTTTACGTACGGGATACTAACAGATTCTGCGTGAGACCAGATCAAATAGTGCAGAATCCTATTTGATTGGCGATCCAATCAGTGAGAATGTTAACCCAATCGATATAAGAATTAACCAAACTTTAAGAACGAGTAGGAATTGATCAAGAACGAACTTTGAAGTTGGATTGGCTATCTTGGACGTTCTGGACGGCTAGGCATCGATAAATCATGAAGTGTTTCAAAATGTTTCGAAGTGTTTTTTTTCACGAATTAAGTGGTATTTGTGGGTTTGTAGTTTTCATCCGTACGACTGAAGCATTATGGTTCAGTCGTGCGGCTGAATCATGCGACTGAGTCATACACATGACTGAAGGTTCAGTCATGCGACTGAGTCAATCTTATATCTCAATCATACGGCTGATCCAGTCTCCTGGTTCAGTCGTGCGGCTAGTTCATAAGCATGATGTATTCATGCGTATGGTTCATAAGTATGGTCTATTAGCATGAATACTCACCCGACTAGGTTGAACATATTTCTTAATCATTGTTGACTAAGAACTATGTACAATAAGTTCAAACCTATATAATATGTTCATACATATGAATTATACTCAACATAATAATAATAATATGAAATAATCAAACATGAATAAACATCAATCACATATTATATTTCATTGAACCATTTCATTACATATGTGTAAGACATGAAAGACTTGTAGATTTAAGCTCATAAACTAGGAACATCATGTATCTACAAACTCCCCTTGGTCCTAGTTTACCCTATCGTCTAACACTCTTCACATGTTCTTGGAATTTCTTGTACTTCTCCTCTTTTGTAACTCCTGCATGTATTTCAAATGCAAAGTAGAGTCTTATCACGTGTTGGAACTGTAGAGCTTGTATAATATCCTACGTGTCATAGAACAGTGGCCACTTGTATAATGTATAGACATCATCAGCCGACAAGTTAGTAAGCCACATTGGGTTGAATACCCTGATAGTCTCTATTTTTACTTCTCTATTTAGAACTATGACCGCTTCACCCGTCCGCCAATCTTAATACCACCATTTGAAGTATGGAGAGAAGTCCTGAAGCATTTCCACAAAGGGAATCTTTGACATTGTGCGCGGGGGACTCCACTTCAGCACCACCTTTGGTCTTCCAGATATAGGGTCCACTTTAGACTTACGGATGAACCTCTTAGGTTGTTGAGGACTGAAGTTTACCCACCTGGTGTGGTATTCCTTCTTCAACGCAGCCTCAAACCATCCTGACATCTTCCTTGGATTGGCATATAGAACCAGGCTGAGTCTTCAGTTCATGAGGATATCTGAAGTACTCGATCCCCTTCTCTCTCTTAACTACATAAACTTCTAAGTCTTCAAAATATGCCCATGCTATAATCTTGCCTGACACTTTCTAATGTATCTTTACTATGTAGAACTTGGTGTAAGCATTCTGCTTTGGCGGCGGGGCTTTCATCTCTGCAAAACAAGCTGCCCATTCAGCTTTCTTTAAGTCGACATTAGTGTCTGAAGCTTGGGCTTGGCTTTCGTCTTTTTCTTTCTGTTTTTCCATCTCCTCCAGCTTTTCAAATGTAGCACTGCCAAAAGTATCACACAAGTTGGATATAACATTACCTCCGTGGTCAATGTACTCTGGATAATGATCATCTGTGACATCCTCTATCTCTATCTCAACCACATCTTTCAGCTCATCATCACTCGCAACATCAACTTCTGGAACATCTTTGACAAGCTCGTCAGGATTTAGTCTGAACATTTTAGCGAGTTGTTCGTCTGTTAGATCTTAGATAAGCTCTCTTTCTTCCGGAGTCTAGCTCACAGATCTTCTGACAATCCCTTGCAAGTCAAGAATCATGGTAAGTTGAGTCTTTACTTGTTGAAGGGGTTCGAGATCATACTCATCTTGTTGTTGAGTTTCATCTGTTTGATTAAACATTTAACACATCGCATATAAGTCATTCACAAAACATGAAAACATAAACAAACATAGATAATCATTAATTACATTAATATAATATATAATTCAAGTACAAAAGTTTTTTAAATACACATACATCTAATTGTTACTTTTGTCTTGATCTGTCATTTCTTCAGCTGGTGGAGCTGAGGACAAAGCTCCTTGATCTTGGTTTATTTTTGTGCTCCTCTCTTGCGCTTGAGTGGAGGCTGATGCAGCAGCATCACCTTCTTGATTGTCATCATTCTCTTTATCTTTACCGCTCGGTCCTCCATCATCAACATCTTCTTCTTCATCAGATTTATCTTCATCCTCCTCCTCCTCATCATCATCATCACCATCCTTAATCTTTAATAGCTCATTCTATGATCCCTTAAGCTTTAGCAATATCTTCTTATTCTTCTTCTCTAGATCATCTATCCTCTTCACCGACGCCAACACCAGCTCATTTTGACTTTTTAGTGTGTCCTCGGCCTAACACTCTCTCGTACTGAGCGTTCTTCTCACTCAGCTGTACAATTTGCTTTGCCTAAGTTGCATTCACCTCCTTCAACTGGTTTAGCTGAGTAGCCCTTAGCTCATCAGTGGCAATCTGCCTTAGCACAATGCAGTTGAGGTTTGCCAGCTGCTCCTATAACCCGACCATGGGTAGAGTAGGTCCAGCTGTGAATGTGGATTGGGTGAAGGGACTAGCTTAGTGAGTGGTGGTTATGGTGGTAGATGTGGTGAATATAGGAGGTGGAATGGGAGTGGGATGTGGTGGAATGGCTGTAGTTGTGGTGGTGGGTGGAGTGACAGTGGTAGTGGGAGGAGTGGTGGTGGTAGTAGTAGTTGTGGTGGTGGTGGTAGGAGATGTGGTAGTGGTGGTAGCTGTGGTAGTGGTGGTGGTTGTGGCAGTGGTGGTAGTGGATGTGGTAGAAGATGTGATCAAAGTAAATTTTGGCCTCTTAGCCTTTTTGCCATACAAGTGAGCCATCCTCTTCTTCCTCAGACCTTAGAAATAGAAGTTCCCCCTTGACCGATGGGCTGGTCAGGTATGTATGTAGGGTCGATGACATCGATATCATCACTAGCAGAACCAACTGGGCGTCCACCGACCGCCTTTATACCCTTCTCAGTTGCGACAACCCTGCTCACAACTGTCCTCACTAGTGGCTCATCATCTGACTCCTCAACTAAATCTATCAAGAAGTCTTGGTGGAAGGAAGCCTTTTCTGTTCCACCAGGTGCCTCACCACCTTGACCATGATCATGGTCGTCATCATCATCGTCTTCTTCATCGTTGGGTGCCATGATAGGCTCAACGTCAGAATCACTTTCTTCATGACGCCACTTCTTGCGAGAGGGCACCACATACTCCTCGTTGGCCAAATGACCAAACAGTCTTCTCACCAGGGGCTTCACCTGCTTCCCCCTATAGACCTCCATCCTACCCAACGTAGTATCATCCATCACCTTGAGTGTAACAACATCGTCTCTATCCTAAGGCAGCGAAGGAAGCTTCCGATCAATGATCATCTTTAGAAACCTTGGGTACATGTAAAAGCCTTCCTTTCCCTTGGCCTCAAGATTCTCGATCATGTAGGAGAATATCATGTGTGATAAACTGAACGGGTGGTTCAGTACCAGAGCAACATATGTGTTCTGGATTTGATTTGACATCTCGTCGAATCCTCGTCTCCTTGATGTCCCTAGTGTACTTCATCCGCAAAAAGCAACCTCGAACAGTCAGAGGGCGTAACTTGGTTGGGTGGGCTCCATCCTCACCCAGATCCAGGACTCTCCTTAGATCTGCTGCAATAATACTGATCTCTTACCTGAAGATCGAGCTCTGGATACTATGGGGCTTTGTGGACCTATCAACAGTAGCACCTTCCCAGAAGGTTTGTTATAGTGATCAGTATGGTGTGCATGGTGTAAATATGGCCTTGAAGATCCGGGATCTCCTCAGAAAGGCTATGATCCCAGCAAACTCGGAAACATTCTGAGTAGTAGCATCTAAATGAGCACAAATATTGTTCTTGGAGCTCATCATCCATCTATCAGACATGTTGCTGTAACACAAGAAACATATACATTAGATTTGTGTATAGGAGATGACAGTTGACACTGAAACTGTTTTTGATCAAACTGGTTCAATCGTCTAATTGAACCATACGGCTAAGTTCAGTCGTGCGATTGAGCCTGCGGCTGAGTTCAGTCGTGCGATTGAGCCTACGGCTGAGTTCAGTCGTGCGATTGAGCTTGCGACTGAACTTAGTCGTATGTTAAGCCATGCGATTGAGTCAGTCATGCGACTAAGTCACCGAATTAATCATTTATGCGATTGAATCGTGCGCCTGGCTCAATCGTGCGAATGAGGTTCATTTGGAGTGTCCATTCTCATATTGCTCGAATCTTGGTCAAAAATTTGTGTTGGACTTCGTGTTTAGACTCAATAGATTCGCAGGGACTCTAAATAGTACTTAATATCCTTTATATCAATGATTATGTCCGTTTAAGTGGTCTATTTGAAGAGTTATTCTTATTTCTTGCTGGTAACCGATTAGGTCATTTATGGTTTGATTACACCGGTCATTATGGTCGATTTCAGTCTCACAATACCTGTAGATGAATGTGAAATCAATTAGGATCAGAATTAGTGAGTAATCAAAGTAAACAGAATTTGGGCAGAGTGTTTCTGTATGAGAAGATTTTGAGAGCTTTGAAGGGTGGTAAGGAATGCGACCGACTAACCCCTCTATTTAGACCATTTTAATGTTCAGTCATGCGACTGGACCCATACTCCTACTTCATTCATGCAACTGGGGTTCAGTCGTGCGACTGGCTTAGACTTCATCATCCAGTCGTACGATTGGTTCACTCTGATGATCCAATCACATGGTTGCCCCATACTCATGGTCCAATCGTGTGACTAGTTCATACTTATGGTTCAATAGTGAAATTGTCTCATACTTATGGTCCAATCGTGCGACTAACTCATACTTATGGTCCAATCATGCGATTGGCTCATACTTACAAACACTTCAACTTTTACCTTGTGATATCTAACATTATGAACACCGATCATCTCAGACATGATCTTATTAATTTAAAACCATTTGATCACCTAAGATGTGATCCTTTTAATTTAAACTGTTTGATTAGCTCAGACATGATCCTTTTAATTTAAAACTGTTTGGTCACCTCAGACGTGACCACTTTTAGTGAATGATTCATAGAGTTCATCTAGTTGTATAGTCCGACTTTTATGTAACAAAAGACTAGAAAAACAGAAAAAACAACTTGAAATTAAAATAGAAAAAGATATATTTTGGTGTTTTTGATTTGAGATTGATTGAAATCTTTTAGAAAAACGTCTAACAGATTTTTCTTCCTGGACAGCACAGCTTCAAGGTAATTTCATCATTTCAAGAACGATTCATTATGGAATCATACAGGTATATCAGAATCATTTTGGACATTTAAATAAAAGATTTTGATGCTAGATTCTTGTTTTGTCCGAGAGTCAATAGCACTTTCAGGAAATCATACTAGAGCTATAAGATGCACACAATGATTTTGACTATCAAGAGTTGCAACCACGATGATTGTCAGTATATTTGTCCTCTTAAATCCATACACAGATTTTTGACACAAATCGGTGATGAGTTAGGTTTAATTATTTCAACAAGCATTTGTGGATCCCACACT
>BJCM01210516.1:0-15695 GCA_018326385.1 Flaveria bidentis
TTATATATTTATATCATTGTATATTACACGCTTATATGAACATGCTATATAGGTATACAGTTGTTAGACATAGTTTTGAATTGTTAAAGGTTCAGGAGTTTGTTTAACTAAGTCTCAAGATTCAGGCGCACGATTGAACCATGCGAATGGGACAATCGCACGACTGACCAGGTGATTGAGCCATACGCATGATTGAGTCATAAGACTGACTCAGTCGTCCGAATGAATCAATCGTACTACTCATTCGCACAACTGAGCCATACGCATGGCTCAGTCGTACGAATGAAAGTTGTAACCTATAAATACCACTTAATTCATGAAAAAGAAGAGAACTTCGAATATTCATAACCCTAGCCGTCCAAGTTTATCCAGAACGTCCCTTCCAAGTTCATAGACAGTTTCTGATCATTCCTACTCTTTTCTTAACGTATTCTAATCGTTAGGTTTGATCGGATTAACGGTTTCCCCGATTGGATCGCCAATCAAATAGAATTCCGCGCTATTTGATTTGGTTTCACGTTGAATCAGTTAGTACTCCGTACGCTATCGGTCCTAACAATGATTATGTGTATATTAGGTGAAATTGAAGATAGTATACGATTAGGGATAGATAACCGATCATTTGGGTTCATTTAATTGGATTATTATTGGAGTTTAATAGCCGAACAGTTCGATGATTAAAGGCATCGGTTACCCATTCGATTTGGGTTTGTAACCAACATTTAATTGATGATTACATGTTTGAAACGTGTGCTCGAAAGTTTTGGGACCGGTTTTGGGTTATGAAAACGTCAGATTTCGAGGGTTTAATGCGGTTTTGGTAGTCGCCGGAGGTTGGCCAGAACTTGGCCGGGAGTTTGGCCAGAAAGTCGGGGTAAAAGGGGGGAGAATGGTTTGGGTTTTTAACATTTACACAATCAGTCCTTGTGGTTTACATTTTGTTATTTCATGTTAAAAAAAGTTTTTTCTTGAAGTTTCAAAATTTGCAATATAACCCCCTAGACTTCTTTTAAACCTTTTTAAGTTTAATAAATTTTACAAATTATTATTATTAATTATAATAATATCATTATTATTATTATTATTAGTTATTATTATTATTGTTAAAAATTTATTGTTATTATTTCTATTATTAATATTATAACCATTATTATTGTTGTTTATTATTAATATTATTATTATTATTATTATTATTATTGTTATTATTGTTACTATTATTATTATTATTATTATAATTTATTATATAATAATAATCATTATATTCTTTAAAAGATTAAAAGACAAATTAAAGCAATATGCATAAGTAACTCATAAGTTTCATGTATAGCAATAAATGCTCTTACAAGATTAACAAAGCTAACTTTAAATTAACCTAAAATTACAAGATGTTACACTTTGGTATTCATAGTGGATATAAAATTAGTTCCACTAAACCTAGTGAGCTGGCTTGTTGGGGTGTTATTTTTTTGTCTTTTAGTCGTCATATCCCAAACAACATTCAACATAGTCTTAAGCGAGTCCCTAGACGAGCCACGACTACTTGAGCCTTCATCATTGCATCTACACTTTATTAATTCAAAATTAAAAAAATATTTTCAAATGATGCTTGAAAGCATCTTTGGTGTCGATTGAAAATTTTGGGTCGTCGTCGTGCATATCCAAATTGTCATATATTTTATCCATTAAACATTCAACCCCTAAAACATTTAAAAATGGGTTTAAAGCGGCGGCAAAAGTAAAAATCGGTAGAAGTTCTAGAAAATATTTTTAAAATTTTGCTTTTATAGGGGGTATCATTTTCTAAACATCTTGTTTTTTGTTTTCAAAATCCTTTAAATTTAAAATCATAAAATATAATTATTGAAGAACACAACTACTAGTGAGATAATAAACACCTAATAATTTTGTAATCAAGTTTTTAAAAACGTCAAAAAAATTGATGAGATGTTGAATACCATTCCAACCAGTATCTTCAAATAGCATGGCTTGACCAATTTCCAAAAGACTATTCTGAAACCGGATGAAGAGACTTCCACTTAGGAGAAAGGTGGATCATTGCATTGCGCTGGAACCATGGGCTAAGCCAGCGCTCCTCCGGTACACCTTTCTAGCCTTCCTTATGAGCCAGTTCAATACCAAAAAGATATGCTATTAAACCATCTATTTGTTTTAAAACACATTCTATGGCAAGTCAAGTTTCATTGGGTAGGTATATCCCAATTAGTACCTAAATACGAAGAATTTGTATAATTACATAATTGTCTATAGTATTGATTTAGTTTTCTTCTTTTTTTAAATCATCTTGTAACATGAATTTAAAAGTAGTTCTAAATTCCTCAACGACATTTACGCATAGTCCATCTACACCACTAAATTAATAATATGTGCTACACAACAACTATGAAAAAATACCGTCACAAATTGGTTTATAATTTATTTTTTAGTTTTTCAATGACCATTTTATTGTTGGATGCACCATCAAATATCATTGAAAATATTTTATTTATGATATATTGTTATTACATAATCTAAAATTTAAAATAGATATTCTCCCATATATGGATATGGAAAGATATCAAATGCAATCACATATTTCATCATTTGCCATAAATTGGGATCTACTTAATGAGTGGTGACACAAAAGTACAATTCTAGTAATTGTGTAGTGTTGATCAAACATCACTAGTTATGTTAACACCAGTATTTAAATTTATAAATAATACAATTAAATTATTTTTTATTTTGCCACAATTTTAAACAATAACATCTAATTGTAAAACGACTTATATGCTTGTCACGAGGTTAGAGTGTTTCTTAAATCATGTTTATCTATCGGTCATTGTCAAAGTGGTTGAACGGCAAAGCTTCTTGAATCGCAAACTTTCTCGTCCTATCGCAAAACTCTAGCTACGTCGTAAGAAAATATTTCACCATCACTATCCAATTTAGTTTATTTGAAATCCGGGGTTTGCTTCAACACTTTGCAAAATTTATTCGTATTGTGTTTCTTTAAAGTGGAGTTTGAATCTTTCCCTAAAAATGTCCCACTATACTTACAACGAGCCTTTTGAAACCCGTCACTTAGTTACCAAGTCCTAATTGCACCAAAATTTTGGGGTTCCTATTATGCGAGATAACCCGAACCATGGTTGGAGCGAATGAAGAACCTTGAGCAACAGATGACTGTAAGGACACCATAACTTAATAGGTAAATACTAGAGAGTAAAACGAGAAAGATAATTGTAGGACAAGATTACAATGATGGTTTTTTTTGGCATTTTTTGCTTTCTGTTTTGAGTTTTGGAGTGGTTTGATTAACCAAATCATCAAACATCTACTTATACTCAAGGGGGCAAAATGTTGATTTTTTGGCAAAAAAAGGTCAAACACGGCTATAAATCCGTTACCCAACGTTCAAAATCGAAAAAGTGGCTCCAACGGCGACGGCGATGGTGATGGCGATGGTGCTGGTGATGGGAAGAATTGTATTTGCAAAGACGCAAGGAAATTCAAGAGATATCTTATTGAAGCATAAAGTTTCATGATTTGGTTTTACGTACTAGGGTATTTAAAACAACCTGAAGAAGGTGTGGGGGATAAAGATTTGAAATCCCAAATACCCGGTGGTGATGGTTACCGCCAATGTGCTTGAGAAGAAGAGAGGGACTTCACCTGAAGAAGGTGTGGGGAATATGCCCCAGTATTGCAGCGGGGACGTAAAATCATGACAAGTAGCCAATGTCACATTAGTGCAACGACCGCCAACACTTATAAAAACTCGTATTAAAAAATAAATAAAAACAATAATAACAAAACCAAACAAAAAGTATACCTAAAAACATTGAACCACGAACGTGAGACGTAAAACATAAAAAACAATAATTAAATCAATCTAGAACCCGTGTGTTGTGACGGTACCATTAAACGGGGATCATAGATGTAATTACATTGAACCACACGTGCAAGTCACAGCGTGTTAACTAGTAAGATTTAAACCGAAACAAAATTTTGTAAAAAATAAAAAATATATGAGATCAAAGTTGAAAGTAAAAAATTATAAAGGCTATTTATAAAAAATTTTAAAAGTATTAGCTTAAGATAGAAAAGTTAAAGAATAAAAGAAAAAAGACAAAAGATTGTACAATCCATCAAACACATGATACAACCCATAATGCATAAACAAGTTGGTAATTAGTATTTTATAAATAGAGGTAAATACCATAACAAACATACTTTCAATTTTCTCAAATTCTTTACACAAAAAATCAATGAAGATCCGTTAACAATTTTTGCACATAAAAATCAATATATTTTATGTTTATTCACATTTAATCAACAACTATTTACCCAATAAAATCAATTCACTTGTTAAATTCAGGCAAATTCCCAAAAAAATTATAACTTTTGCGATGATTGTTTTGTTTACACGTATTTTTTTTCTTTACACGGCTAATTTAACTTATGAAAGCTTGAGTTTAAATCACTTAAATTGTAAAAGCTTGAACTCAACTTGTTTCTAGCTCTATTTCCAAAGTTCAAGCTTGAAATAGTTTTAGAAACATAGTTCATTATGAGCGAAGCTCAAGTTCGAGAACCCACAAGTTAAATGAGCCAAGCTCGAACTCCAATAAGTTATGAAAAATGTTTTAAGTTTTAAAGTTTGAATCTACTCAAATTTAACAACCGAAGTGATTTTAATGTATAAATAAATGTTAAAAGGTTATTACATGAATAAACACAAAGCATGTTGTTTTTAAATTTGTAAAGAATATTAAGAAACTTTTATAAAACAAAACAGAAACAGTTGGTTTTCTACATACAAAAAATTGTATGGAAACATTTGTGAGAAAATTAAAAGTATATTGATTTTTTATAGTATTTGTCCTTTTTAATATTATTATTGTTCATTTGTTAGTTATTTTTTATAATTATTATTTATTATTATTTTTTAGGTTATTTCACCAGAAACACCCACCGGATTCTCCAACACGCTTCATTAAGCATGACATTGTTTGGAAACAAAACGAAGCACAAATCTTCAAGATGCTCGAACACATTCAAAGATAAGTACAACCACAAAATCGAACAGATTATGAGATTATGCATTCAAAGTCAGATACTACCCGCTTTTGCAAAATGCAAGTACTAGTTGTCAAGATCGAGCTTGGAACTCCAGAAATCTAGTTGAGCAGCTACACAATCCGAACCGGTGGAACCATATGAACTAAACTTCTTGACTGAATTTTCTACACCAAGATAATCATAAACGCCATCATCAAAAACCTTGTTAATGTTACGTAATTCATCAAGTCTCAGGTCCTGAAGCTGACAGTTTTTGTAAACACACAATGCAACTGCCCTTCCAACGATATCATGCGAAGTCCTGAAAGGTATACCCTGCACAAAATTATTGCTTGTTAGCCGGCATATGAACATATGTTCAAATGGGAATCATCAGATAATTAGGAACCAAATGAACCACTTTTTGTCCCTTGGATCATATCTTAAAACATGGTTGGTGTACCTCTACAGATGCGTTCAGAACCAAATCTAAGCCCTTCTAGCTAGTCAGATATAGTGGGAGAGAGAAGTGGAATGGTTACATAACCGCTTTAGATACATGTGTTCATGGAAAACTCAAAATTGGTTATAGTGAAAGGCCTCCACGTTTTCATATGTGTTTCATGTATTGTACATATGTAACTTGTCATTTTGGCTTTTATACAAAATTAAATGAGAATCATAAGCATGTATCTACTTGCCTTGTGAACAAGATAATCTGCAAGTGTGGTGGCATCAAGATGACCAGCTGGTAAAGACTTCTGTATTCTGTCCTGATTATAGGTGATGTTCTGTGCAAACTCAGCCGACACTTCTAGCATTCCTATTATTGTTTTAACACTGTCAGCTACAGGTTCTTTGTCTACCTGTAAATGAACCAGAATTATGTTACATTCAAATTCAACCGAAAAGAAATTATTTTATAGGCAAAATTACCTGGCCTGGGTCAATGATTAATGAATTCTCAAAAGCACAATGTTCATAAGATAAGACCCAGAATGATTACGAATGAAATGAATGAAATATAAAACAAACATATAAAAAGATGGATTAGTTGGTGTTTAAGAGGGAGGTAGGCTTTCCCTAGTTGGAGATACGAAATCAATTTACTATGTAGCATAACAGAACTACAATCGTAAAGCCCTATTATACTAGAATAATATCCTAGTCCTAATACTTGTGGGACAAGTAACTCGAATCCCAAGACTTATACCTAGTTAAATACTCAAGATAATAATAAAATAATATTATGCCTATCTAATAATTTTAAGATTTATCTTATAACTAAAATACTGCTGATCGTTGTCAATAAAAATAATGACTAATAACAATTCAGGATCTTATCATCCTACTTCATAGCAGGCGGCACTTCTTTCCACAGCAAATGAAAAATGACAACTTTCATCTCAAACAAGTTAGTAGACCCGTCTGATCTGGCCCATCTTGTAACCTCTAGTACAAAGTATCTTGAAGAAGAAATGCATAGTACCTGAAGAAATGCATAGTACCTGAATACCGTGGTTGTGAGCGAGCTGAAGTTTAATCAGGTCTCCCATGACTCTAGCAGACTTCCCACGAACAAGTTCCATAGGGTCAGGGTTTTTCTTCTGTGGCATTATACTGCTACCAGTTGAAACAGAATCACTTGGCGTAATAAACCCAAATTCCTCTGATGCCCACAATACCCATTCTTCACCAAGACGAGAGAGATGTATGGCCGTAATGGAATTAGCAGAAAGAAATTCCAAAACAAAAGCAAGATCCGAAACCACCGCTTCCATGCTATTTTGACAACATATCTCAGCAATTATTCTACAAAAAAAACATTATAATGACAAATTTGTGTCATACCTGTTCCTCACTATATTTAACCTAACCCTGCAATCTAGTAGACGCTCGGCATCACGTTCAAGCTACACAACCATGATTTAGTTAAGTTTTCGAAGAAAGATGAATATTCTTCTTAATGCTGTGTTGATACATATTCAAACCTGTTCAACGAATGCTAAAAGATGATGTTGAAGAAGAACTGGCTGTGCCCTCTGTAAATGTGTATAACCTGGAACAATAATTCCAGTATTCTTCCTAGCCAGCCTCACCAAAGCAACCTTCAGAACACCACAAATCGCCATCAAAAGTCATATCACATCCACCTTGTTTATGTGGATCAACAAAACAATTAATATATATGATGCCATAAAATTTACTCCAACAAGAATGCCCTCAATCAACAATTTCATTTCAGATTCAGATGATATTATTTATTGTGATTCACATAAGCATAACTACATTCACCAACATATGAATAATCGGGGTTTTGCAATAAAGAAAGCATGAAAGTATAAATAGACACAAGAATATTTGTGACCAGGGAAAGTTAAGAACCTGAAGATGTTTAATATGTGAAACAATTGTATCAATCGCATCGTAACACCAAAGATGAAAATCAGTAGAAACTTGACCATTTTGACTCCTAGCTGTGTGAAGACTCTTGGCAGATTCTTCATCTTGAATCCACACAAACATTCCCCTTTCAATTTGTTTCTCTATCTGATGTAGACCTTCAAGAACACTGTCCCTATCTACAAGGGAACTGGAGTCAACATGATGACCAGATGGTAAAGCCTTTTGTATCTTATCCTGATTATAGGTAATGTTCTGTGCAACGTCTGCTGAAATTTTGAGCATTCCTACAATTGTTTCTACACTATCAAATACAGGTTCTTTGTCTTCCTGAAATGAACCAGAATACCAATTATCACAAGGTTAAGAATATAGTAATTTGACCTTCATTATTGGGATTAATGATTGCATTGCACCCAGCTATGTTTTTCAAACGCAGAATAGTCATAGTAGGCGGCAATATTATCATTGTTTCCTGAAACTACGTGCTTTTTTTTCTTTTTCATTTTCCATCATGATGGGGTTTAGATGTGTTTTTAAACTAAATATTTAAATTGAATGACTAAATTAACATAATCAATAGTAACTGTTTGATGCTGTAATAATAAGAAAATCAACAGTTTGTGAAGATTCTAATTATTTGAGTCACTAATGCAAAATTTGACCAAAAAGGGCATTCTTATATATTTCAATGTATCTAAACTTTTTTATAAGAGTACTCACTTTTATATCAAATGTAAAAATATTCCAAAAATTATTCAATAACAACAATTTAACAAAAACTATCTTTAATTCTTATAATTAAATCTTTTTTTTTTCACAGTATAATCTTCTAACAAAAAATGCAGATGAAAATGTACTTAAAAATAGTAAAAAATTGGTGGACACATATAATAATTACTTCATAAACTTTATAAAAAATGAGTTTTCTTTTCTTTTGAGGTGGTACAAAACTCAACCAAAACTGGTTATAACCCAATCATATCCAAAATCGGACATCACAAACCAATTATTGTGACTTCATAGTTCATACAGCAATAGTAAAATAATCAGTTCCATATAACCATCCCAACCCCATGTCTTTCCACAACAAAAGTGAAACTGAGTCACCTTTCAGAGAGGATAAGCTGAAAATGCATGTATATCACTGTTGTAAGCAATTCACATAAGATTCACTTTTCAAAAGTGCAAAGGATCTTGAAGGAATGCATGATACCTGCAAATCACGGTTGTAAGTAAGTGGAAGACCCTTGCACAGAACTTGAAGTGTGACCAAATCTCCTACAAGCCTAGCAGACTTCCCACGAACAGCCTCCAAACTGAAACCAGATTCATCCGATGCCCACAATCCCCATTCTTCACCAAGCCAGGAAAGATGAAAACCCATAATGGCATTACCAGAAAGAAGTTCCAAAATAAAATCACGGTCTGAAACTGCATCCATGCTATTTTGATTAAAAGCACCGGTGATTATTCAACCAAACAAACAAAAAGTTACTGTAATGACAAAGTTTATTGTGCAATACCTGTTCCTCATTGGAGCAGTAAAACCAAGGGCATCAGATGTCATGAACCTATCTATAGGCAGGCCAGTACCAGCCAATGCACAGGCACCTAAAGGGCAGAAATTCAGCCTAACTCTGCAATCTAGCAGACGCCTAGCATCAAGTTCAAGCTACACAACAGTAATTTGCTTAAGATTTCTGCATAAAGATATATTTTATCATGACTGATACATGTTCAAACCTGTTCAACATATGCTAGGAGATGACTGTGCAGAAGAACCGGTTCTGCCTTTGGCAAATTTGCATTTCCAGGAACAGTCACTCCAATATTCTTCTCAGCAAGCCTCACCAAAGCAACCTTCAGACCACAAAGAACTATTATTTGAGTAAATAACTTCCTTTATATCAATCAAACTACCACAAAAAGCTATATGAGAATAAGCTATGGATTTTTAACATAAGCAAATATCAGGGGAAGCAAACAACCTGAAGTTGTTTAATATGTGAAACAATTGTATCAATAGCATCGCGACACCACAAGCGAAAATCTGTCAAAACTTGATCGTTCCGACTCCTCGCCGTATGAAGCTTCTTGGCAGGTTCTCCAATTAAATCAGTAAGGGCTGCTTCAATGTTCATGTGTACATCCTCTCTGTCAGTCCTCCACACAAACTCTCCCCTTTCAATTTGTTTCTCTATCTGATCCAGACCTTTAATAATACTGTCCCTATCGCTCAAACTCATCAATCCCTAAGTAAAGATACGTCATTAATACAACAAGAAGTACATATTCCAAAAGACAAATTGAAAGGGGTTATGCTAAATGTACCCCACATGTTAAAAAGGAGGTTTAAAGTTAAACAGAGTTTAATTTGGTAAACCCCAAATTTCAATAGCGATCCTTACTAGCGCTTTGAAAAATGAAACTCTTCTTTTGCAAGGGCAATCCAGGTGGCATACACATCAAATATTTACATTTGATTTCAACTTACTTTGGCTCACAATGACGATTATGAACAAAATAGAAAAACATACAAGTGAAATCAAGCGGAAATGAAGCGCGAATCGAGTGCAAATCTATGATGATTATGTTACCTAGATATTTGTTTGTTGGCAACTAAATTAAAAGTTAGAAGTGTCAATGCACAAATTCTAATAATCGGACAACATGTGATTTATCAATAAGAAATGTGCATATTTAGGCTGAGACATTGGAAAACTGCATTTTGATTAGGAAAGTGAAAGATTAAAGGGAAGATGGATTATACTTGATTGGCGAGCATGGAAGCATGAGCACGGCTGCCCATAATATCCTGTTTGTAAAGAGCTTTGTCGAAAGAAATGGACTCAGTGAACCTCTCAACGGCGTCTGTGACTCCTTCCTCGAACCTCCCTCCCCATAACTTGGCTTCTTTGGCCATGTTCGGCTGTTGCACAGCGCAGCAGGTCACCGCAGCTGCAGGATGTTGTTTGGTTTGTGAATTCAGTGGCCACCGGAAGGGATGATTGAAAAGTTGAAGACGAATGATTGATGATGAATTAGGGTTTTGAGTGGTGAGCACAGCGGCGGAGGACGATGATGATTGTGGAAAAGTGAAGAGCATTGATTCCATGCTGACAGCTGCCCTTCCACTCAGCTTAGGAAGAAAAAAAACAACAGATTAAAAGAGGCACCAATAGCTCGCGCAAAAGGAATGTTTTAAGAACAGAATCGGACGTCGAACCTTACGTTTTACTGATTGGTGGTCGGACCGGTTGGACTGGATTTAACTATATTTTAATTATATTTATATATGTAATTAAATATAAGTAATTCATATATGATTTACATATATATTTTATAGTTATATATTAAATTTAACTATATTTATATATCCGATGTACAAATTTATTGTTTAACACCATGTTTTTACCAATTAAAAAATAAAAACCGGTCCGAATCGGTCCGGTTTCCCGGTCCGTCCAGTGGATCGGGACGAACCGGCCGGTTCGATCAGTCCAAAACGAATCAAAGCTAACCGGACCGGCCACCGCACTGATCCCCAGTCGAATCGGTCGGACCGGCCGGTCCGATCCGGTCGCGAAATCATTGCACAAAAGTGCTATCCTTATTAGTCGGAATAAGTGTGTAATTAAAGCATTTAAAGTATGAAATAAGGTAGTGTTTGTTTTTATTCAAAAGTGTAACAACCGGTTATTTAGAGTCAAAAGTGTAACACCTATGCAAATGACCTCATGCAGATGGACTCAATGCGGATGAGTCCTATGCGAATGGAACTAATGCAGATGAGCACTTATGCGACTGGACTCTCAGTAGCATAGCTCCCCATGCGACAGACCCTCCAATCGTACGAATGAATCCCCAATCGTGCGAATGAACCCTCAATCGTGCGAATGAACATCAATCGTGCGAATGAACCTAAATCGCACCTCATTCGGCCGTATGGCCTCCATTCGGTCGCATAGCCCTAGCTGATGAAGAATGCAGTTCATCCCGAACCCAATCTGCCATTTTCGACTTCCAAGCTCACCCAAACCCATTCTAAGCCCAAATCAACCATGCTAAACCTTAGGAACGCATACCACAACACCATTCAAGCACACACAAGCTCAAAAGCAAGGCTCAAGCGAATCATACACATACACACACATACACAAATGGGTCAACACACACACTCTTCAAAAACCCAATTTCTAGATGTGTTCCAGCACCAAAATCATTCAAAAACGTGTGAAAGAGGGGTCCTAGAACTCACACAAACGACCACAACAAGAAGAGCTTCGATTTGACTCGCTACACGATGATTTTGCTCTCTTGAAGCCACCCGAACCAATTTTTCTCCCTTTTCTCTTCTTTCTCTCTTCTCCTCTTTTGTTTGCTAAAAATGTGAGTGTTGGGTGAGGGTAATGGCTGCCCTCTCCCTACAAATATCACCACATACCCAAATTTTCTCTTGTTGGCGAGTTTGGTCCCTCGACTTTGGACTTTATTTCTTTTTCTTCATTCGTCGGCTTCAAAGAAAAATATCCGGGTGTTACAGATGATAATAAGAAATTAACGATGCTCCAACGATTCCCTTTTACAAGATACCTAACGTATATATATTTCAAGGTTAAGTTTAATGGTAACATTAACGATTAAACGCGAGCTAGAGTTTCAATATGAATTTGGGGTTTTTAATAATTAAACAAAGTTAATAAATCAAATATGTTTTATTCAAATAAAAATATTAAAATATTTGATTTAATAAATTTACAGAAAATAATTAGATGTCTTTAAAAATAATTAAAATTTATAAAACTGGTGTTTTATAATTATTAAAAAATTTCTATAATTTTTTTAAAGGTTGAAAAGCCTTAAAAAATAAATTTGAGGGTGCCTGGGTTCGAACCCGGGACCTCAAGGTTGTGAGGGTGAGTGTGTAATCAGTAGACCAGGCCCACAACCATGCTAGGAAATGGTTATTAATTCTTAAAAACATAATTATAAAGAAACCCCCAAATTCATATGAACCCTAGTATGATTTTGATCCAAATTGAACATCAGATTGATGTTGATAATGGAATTAAACATAGGGCTTTCATTCCCTATATGAAACCGAGTGTATATGTGGATTTAATTACCACAATGATAATCGCAATAGGATTACAAGATATAGAACTAGTCGCGACCTGGGTTGAATATGCCTGAGATGCAAACGTTGCTGGAAATCAAATTAACTTTATGGGTAGATTCTAAAGACGACGATAGACAAGAGCCCTCTATCAATTGTGACTATATGGCTTCGATCATGGGTATTGGTTGAGTTGCAGGTCGAGAATGAAACTGATGATTGAACGCTTACTTGTGTGTTTTGTTTTGTACAATTAATAATACAGAAAGCTTTAAGGGATCGATTTTGAAGTTTTCCCTCGTTTAAATAGGTGTAATGTGTTCGGTTTTAGCTCGAACGACTTCATAGTTTAATTAAGATGTTTCGATTCGAATTTAAGAAATTTAAGCAGTTATATGTTCAATTTATTGAGGTGTTATGGTTGCAGTAACCATAGGAACGTTATGGCTTGATAATTATGACCATTTATCCCGAATTGAGTCGAAATCGGTTATGGATTTTGAATGTGTTTCTTTGGTTTTGTTTTCATGTGTTAATGATTGAGTAATCGTAATTAAACAGAGGGTTAAGTTCGAAACGGGATCACGAGGGATTTAGGATGGTTTAATTTGGTTAAACCCAATGGTTTGGGGGTTTCGGGCTCGTCGGAGTGTGGCCGGAGAAAGTGGCCAGAAAAACAGGGATGGGGTGGTTTGGGTTGTTTCAAATGAAAATTACACTCTAGTCCATGATGTTTAGACATTTATTATTTCATGTTCAAAAAGTTTTAGTAGGAGTTTTAAAAAAATAACACTTTAACCCCTGGACTTATTAGAACCATATTTCAATAATAAATCTATAATATCTTATAATTTTTATAATTCTTAAAATAAACTCTCTACTAATTATATATTTTAATTTATTTGGTTAGAACTCATAAATGACAAACAACACTTTATTGACCCAAACGGATTCGGGTTTCGGTTTCCATTTATCCAAAATGGGTAGGTGTTACATTAATTTAGTCACTCATGCATATTTTTCTCAAATTGGATAGCCAAACGATCAAATCGAGTCATAATTAAAATTTCTTATGTAAAGTAAGTAACAGTGGAGAAGATGTGGGGTTTAGAATTTTCAATATATAAAATTATATTAAAAATAAAACAAATGTTAATTGTGAAAAAAATACCTAAAATTTATGTCAACGTTCCATATCAGTATCAAAAGATAAAAAAATATTTTCTAATTGAAACCAAAAGTATGACATGCTAAAAAACATGTTAATACTTTTAATTCATATAAAATACAAAAACCGAGTGACGTAATTGGAACACTTTTAAAACTTGAGTTACCTGATTAGAAAACTTTTAAAAGTTTGTTACTATTTTACAAAGTCACTCTTTTAATTAACGAACAAAACTTATTGTAAAAAATAAAATTAATAAGTGTCGGCCAGTCAGGTTGAAACACTAAAAGTCTGAGGTCTAAGTTGCAAATTAAAAATGTCTAAATTGTAAATATGGGGTGGTAGAAACTTTTGATTTTGTATTTTAAGAGGGGAAGCGAAAGATGGAGAAACTAAAAGGTGACGGTTGAGGGGTACGTTTTGTCATAAATACAAAAAAGAGACTTTTTTTTACTAAGTTAAGCATAGGAGAAAAAAAAGAACTCACAAAGAGTTAAACCAAAGGCATCAAGATAGATTTCTCAAAGGTTAGAGGTTAAAAACCACTGCAACAAAATCAAACTTGTGTTCAAGCTTTTGTTACACTGCTTATATATAATAGTTGTTTATTAAAAAAGTAATAAAAACTTCACCGACCTTACCTTTTAAGAGCAAGTATAATGGTTATTTTATTAAAAATTAATGGAGGGGTCATATGTGAAGTGAATAAAAGTTAAAGCATTTATTGAAGTACGAATTCATGTGGACTAGTGAAGAAGAAATTTGTTATCATATATTTTTTAGTTGATGTAAACTATATATAGACCATGTGAGAAATTGGGAGGTTCATAAACTTTGTAACTTGGTTTAGTTATAATGGATCTCAACGTGATATTAATAAAAGAATATCAAATGGGCCAAGGCCCAAAACAAATGTGAAGAAGAACAAAAGGGCAGTCGTCAACTCCTTAAAAAAAGAAAATCAAGACCTACATTATTTTTCAGGGAGGGGACGACGACTACAATTTTGAAAGCTCTCTTACGTGATCAAGAACACATCCATAATTAAACATTGAAGAGCTTGTCATGAACAAGTTAGGCTAATCCACACGTGATCTACTTCGGGTGACGGGTTTGTACACGTAGTTATTACTTTTAGTTTTGATCTAGATTTTGGGATTGAAGCTGAGACCTATTAAGTTTTGTTTTGATCTAGATGTTTAAACTTGCTTTTAATATCATATGGCTTTGGTTTCTTTTTATGATTGTCAATTTGATTATTAGAATGAGGGTTTGCATGATTGGATTAGTGATTGTATGAATAAAGTCTATTAAACTCCAATCTACACTTATCACTTGAATCTTATCATGTATAGAGTCACCATTAATAATTATTACTTTGTCAAACTGGAATTCTGTTAATAATTATTACTTTGTCAAACTGGAATTCTGGAGTATGTTACCTTCTCTGTTGGACCAAAAGAACCAATGAGCCAGATCAGAAAAACCTTTAAGTCCCACAGACATCATAACAACTGAAGTAGTCTACATCAGCTAAAGACAAAAGTCTGAAGACAAAATCTGAAGACAAAAGTCTGAAGAAAAAGTCTAAAGACAAAAGCTGAAGACAAAAGTCTGAAAACAAAGTCTGAAGACAAAAGTCTGAAGACAAAGCCTGAAGACAAAAGCTGAAGACAAAGTCTGAAGACAGAGTTTGAAGATTAAGTCTGAAGATCAAGTTTTCAGAGGTTGTCACAACAGCTGAAGAAGTTCTCTTCAGTAGTTGTGATGGTTTACTTTCAGTAGTTGTCTTTACATTTTCAGTAGATTGTAATAAGTAGTTTAATATAATGTAAAACATCTGAAGATCTTACACTTCAGATGTTGTAGTTTCAGTAGTTGTAGAATTAGCTGGTACTTTAGCTTTTATTGTAAGAAGATGTCCTCAGTTGTTGTGGACATCTT
>BJCM01210517.1:0-21143 GCA_018326385.1 Flaveria bidentis
GGGATTATCTCGTTAGCAACTTTTAAATTTTGTTTTGTGTTTGAAACCAAAACTTGGGCTTTGGCCCAGCGGTTACCATACTACTCTCATAAGCAAGAGGTCCCGGGTTCGAACCGGGCCTCTACGAACCCTTTTGGTTTTAATTGTTTTTGTTACATTTTTTAATTCAGAAAAATTATTATTATTATTTAATAAATTAAAATAAAAATTAATTTGTTACTAAAACATTTCAGAAATTATTAAATAAATTTTAAGGGTTTTAAAACTTAAAATTTTTAAATTTATTTATTTATTTTTTAAGAATAACAAGGGTTATAAAACATATTAATTCTTTCATGTAATTTAAATGCTAAAAATCTATTATGGTTCAAATTTAAATGATCTTAAAATATTATAAATTCAAATGTTAAATAACTAATTATTCAAATAGTTATTTAAATAATTATTTAAATAATTAATTATTTATCTAATTATTTAATCATGTTATATTATAATTAGTTAATAAATTAATTCTTTAACTTTTATTTAAATTCTTGAAACTTATAAAACAAAATAATTTGCTATTATACTTTGTTCTCATTTTTTAAGGTTTTGTATTATAAGACCTTTATAATAAATCATTTAAAGGTTCAAAACTTTATAAAATCATTTTAAATAATTTTAAAGTCATTTAAATAAGTATTCAATTAATTCTCTTTATCCAATTTTAAATAATTAATTATTAAATTAATTATTTCTTTTCACGTATTATACTTAATCTTTATTTAATCAATAAATCAAATTATTGAATCAATCATTATCTTTTCTCAATCTTAATTGATTTATCCATCTTTAACCAAAACATAATTGATTGCTTATATTATGTTTTATTTAATTTATTTATTAAAACCCCCAACTTTCTACATGAAACCCTAATTTATACTTACTCTTGAATCTTATCGTTATTCTAATTCTAAGATATCAACCATTAGATTGAATCGTGAAGAAATCGTTGGAGCAATCTTATTTTCTTATTAATATCTAAAGTGCATTCTACATCTTGTGAGTTTTCCATGTGAGTTCTTCATGTTCCTTTTTTACTTTATTTCACGCCTTTTGGGGTGAAACATATTAACCTTATAAACTTACACTTGTAAATATCTTGATACTTGTAAATTCATACTTTTATTTGTCATGGTTATTTGTGTTATTGTAAGTCTTATATGAGATACATATTTTGCTTACAATCATTAACTATTACTAGCCTGACGACGTCTTAGATCTTTAGGCCTGACAAGCCTATTTGGTGCTAAAGCCGATGTATTGTCGGCTCCCGATGACGTATGACTTGTTTATCATGGGAACCAAGTATACTTAGCCAATCATATAAACTTGTAATCAAGTTGAGGTTTCGTTGTAGCTATGTGTGTTCTATAAACTTGCTAACTTATAACATATGACATGAATTGCTACTTGTAAATCTTTTTTTATATATATGTATGTTTAACCCATGGGAACTCATCAACTTTTCAAAGTTGACCCTTTATTTTTAACATGTTTCAGGTTTGATATTTGAAGATCTCTTCATGCTCATATAGGACTTGGACTTAGTTAATTGAAAGTCTTATGTTGTTGTTTATATCTTGTTTGCATTGTAATGATTTATTGACTGGTAATGTTCAATGAAAATGATATTTAAATATTTCAACTTATTTAGTTCCATGTGCTATGAACAATCGTTTCACATTCGTCCGCCCCGATGATTCCGCCGTCGGTCGGGGTGTGACAGTGTTGGTCTCACAACACAGGTTTATCTCTCAAACTCACTTAATCTCACTCGAATGATGAAACATAATCTCTAACTAAGTTGACAATAATATAATAAATTAATGAACACAATAATGGTTTTCGAGATACTTGTATGTATTATTTCTCAACTCAGTATTACAAGACTTTTACAAGCATAACTTATTGAGTTACAATGAGAAACTATATATACTACTATTTACAGCCAGTTACACTTGGATAACCAACTAGAATTTACGACTAGACAAATACTACATTGCTCGAAGTAAGGTATCTAAGATAGAATACTATCCTAGATTAGGTAGTCATGACAGGTTCATGACTTACCTTTTGACAGGTCCTAGAACAGTGCATTAAAGTATGACTAACTACATGGGCATAGGAAAGCGCCATGTAATATATCAGAGATGGCAACGGGTGTCAGTCAAATCATACTTATGTCCACTGGTTCATAGTTGGTTTTTTCGAAGTTTAAATGGCTTTGGAAGAATAAGTTTTTCCAAGGCCATTTATACTTCAGAATAATCAACTTCTTCCGAGACTTTTGCAAGTTTTCATGACTTTATTTTTTGGAAGATTTTGCCTTGAATCTTCTAAGTGTGTATACTTCGAAAGGAGTACTACTTAGTCTCGGAAGACTGAGTTCTACCTTCGAACGTTCTTCATTCTTTGAGTTTCGAAAGATCTTTAACTAATCATCGGAAGAGCAGTTTTATATTCGGAAGACCTCTTCAATTGTACTTCAAAAATATTCTAAGTGTTGTTTTGATTCAATCTGTCTTGTATGATCCAACATTATTTCATCCGGTTTTTTAAATCAGGTCCGACCAATGAACTGGTAAAACGACCGATTCAATATCCGATCTACTTCTGAAAACATCGATCACCACCTATTCATGGTAGTATTTGACTCGATTTGGACTGAGGTGGGGTGTGTACACAAACCACCTTGAACCATTGGCCTGAAACATTCGGATGACTGGATAAAAGCCCCGAGTTACCATCCACTCAATTCGCCACCTCACACATCTTAAAGACAATTCTCTAACCCCTTAACAACCCATCGATTGATCGACAGTTGTAGACATGCTTGTGACCACCAGAGCAACCGTCGTCTCCGCTGCCGCACCTCACAGATTCATCACCACCATCAACTCCATCTCTTCAGCTTCATCGCCGTCGTCATTCGGTGGTTCTTCGTTCATCAACGACGACCGTGTGAAAACTACACTCGGATGGAGTAGGTGTTCGTCGAGTAGGATGGAGAAGAAGAAGGATCTATTTGTTGCCTCCGCCGCTGCTCAGCCGTTGCAGAATGCCGATGCGCTAATTGACTCCGTCGAGACCTTCATCTTCGATTGTGATGGTAAGTAATAAGTTAACGTGTTATTCTGGCATTAATACACTGATGAAGGTTTTTCCGTCGGTTTCGGTTATTCTATTGGTGGTTTTCGATATATATATGTAACTGACATCACTTGTGAGTTGTGAGAGTTATTGATTTCATGTTATTCGGACCTAATTCGAGTATCTGCTGTGATCAAAGACGCTTTCTAGAGAATTTTGTAGGATTGTGATTAGAATTACATAATTACAGCTAGCTTCCTTTCTATTACAGAGGTTTATAAGATTGCATCATTGAGATGTCTGTTTTCACATAGATACTCTAGAATTACAGTTAATGTGTTTTCTGGCATTAACACATCCACAAATGGTTTTTCAGTTGATTTGGGTTGTTGTATCGGTGCTTTTTGAAAAATTAGTAGCAGATATGACTTGTGGCTTGTAAGAGTGATTGATTTCACGTTATTCTGACATAGTTCGGGCGTCTGCTGTGACGAATGATGATTTCTCAAGAATTTTGAAAGATTGGGATGAGAATTAGTGCTAGCTTGCTATTGATTTATGTATCACATTCATTTTTATTTACTAGAGGTTTATGAGATTGGAACAATGAGATGAGTGTTTTCACATAGATACGCTAGAATTATTGGTATCATTTCGATTTCGTTGGTGCTTATTAAATAATTTTAAAGGCTTGTGATGAAAATTGATGCTAGCTTCCTTTTGATTTATTCTCCACATTCTGTATAATGCATAAGAGGTTTTTAAGAAAACAACACATCGAAATGCTAGAATTATTCTGCATCATGTCGATTTAGTTGGTGTTTTATCTAATGACCAGAGGATTAGTTCTAGTAAAGCCTAAAAACTACCAATACTGATGTATAATACTATTACTAACACGTGTTGAGACTAGGAACCTGAAGTTTAACTTGCATTTAGTTGGTTATGGATTTGAGCCTCAGATCTTTGTTACAACCACCACTATTCCTTTGTTTTCATAGGAGTAATTTGGAAGGGGGATTCACTAATCGAGGGGGTTCCAGAAACCTTGGAGATGCTCCGGTCAAAGGTTTGTATACTTTATGTTTATATGGTCATATTATTCTCATTGCTACAAATTTAATGGTTGGTGCGTATTGGTCATGTTCTGTTTGTATAATCTGTCATTCATTCCTCCTTTCTAAGAGGCAAATTGGTCCGTGGCACTTCAAGGAGCATTAACACATGTTTATTATTTATTTTTCTTTCTTAGGGGAAGAGACTTGTTTTTGTTACCAATAACTCAACAAAGTCTAGGAAACAGTATGGAAAAAAGTTTGAGACACTTGGTCTCAGTGTCAATGAGGTGGGGTGTAATTATTTGCTGTTGATTTTTGTAATACATGCTGGAAAATTTCTAACTTCAGGTGAAGGTTTCAGGAGGAAATTTTTGCATCTTCTTTTGCTGCAGCTGCATATCTACAATCGATTAATTTCCCTAAAGACAAGAAGGTATGTGGCTTGTATAAGACCTTTCATCTGATTTCCCAAAAATGAACTAACATAAACCACTTATTCTGTAAATTGGGTTATACACATAGCGGGGCCCTTAGGTATTGTCCCTCATTTTTATTGAGCTTTGGAACACAAGAATCTTGCATATAGAGACTTCTAATCATGTAAACGTATAAGCAAAGGGTTTATTCAATATTAAATCAATAGGGATGGTATATGGCATGTTTCTGCAGTTTCAAAGTTTGTTGGTAGTTTAAATTTCCCTCATTTTTTATTGTGCTTTTGAAATTTATATGTATCTTATATATTAATTCATTATTGTCCAGGTTTATGTGATTGGTGAAGAAGGCATATTAATAGAGCTTGAGCTAGCAGGCTATTCATACCTTGGGGGTCCGGTATGTTTTCATTACGATGATAATTCTACTGTGCTAGCAACATTCAGTGTTAATTGCGTTGTGGTTGCTGAATTATATTCTTTATTTGAAGTTCATTTACAGTTCGGACACTAGTCAGTGTGTTCATTTGAAACGTGAAATGAATATTCTTAACCTCATGGGAATTTTATAAGTAATTTTATTTTGTCCCGGAACTCTCCCATTTTATGAGTAAACTAGACCTTGCTGCCCCTCATTCAAAGAATCATCAAGCAATATTCAGCAGGTGTTATTTTCTCTATACATGATCAAGAGTAGTTTCTGAAGTTAGAAACTTGCTACAGTAGGTTTTGAGCAGTTGGTGGATCTTTAATCAACAATGCATAAAATTTACCATCCAATTTGTTAACCTGTAACCCATGACAGTGACCACACTTCTTTGGCCACTTTGATGATATGTTATTTTAATTATTATTAGCATTTTATTTTTGTTATTGTTATTGTTTTTATCATTATTTTTCTGGTTATGTTGGTATCAAGTGAAGATATATTTTACTTTCGCAGGAAGATGGTGGAAAAAAGATAGAGCTCAAGCCTGGATATTTTTTGGAACATGACGAAGACGTAAGCTTTCACTATTTCTTACTTGGTGATACTTTTAGCTTATTTTTCAATGACTATCTTAGTTATTGATCATATTTAAAGCCATAAAATTATCAATTGCGTATAATGTGGGATTAAGCTTGTAAATTTTACACTAACAAATTAAAAAGATAACAAAAAATCAAAATTGACCCATTTTTATTTGGAACAAGTGCATTGATAAAATTAATGAAATTTGTTGTTTCCTGGCATTTAGGTTGGTGCTGTTGTGGTTGGATTTGACCGTTATTTTAACTACTACAAAGTTCAGTAAGTTATTTGAAATTAGCAATTTAAGTATGCACTAATCTTCATTAAATATTTCCATTTGTGATTTAACCTTTTTTCTAAATGGCAGGTACGGGACACTATGTGTTCGTGAAAATCCAGGCTGTCTTTTCCTTGCTACAAATCGTGATGCTGTTACTCATCTTACAGATGCACAAGAATGGGCAGGTTTAACCACTTACTCATTTTCATTTCAAAGCATATTAAGAATAAAAATAAGCTGGTAACAACATGTTTCATAATTTGTTCGTTTAACAGCGAATTGGGTCCTCAAAGGATCTTAATTCTCATAATTAAGATATTCAAATATATAATTATTTCTTGGATGAAGAATTTATCAAAAAATGCTATTGAATTTTTATGTAATCTTCGGTTGAGCTACAAGTTTTAATAGAGTAGATCACATAACTAATTAAAATGTCTGGTAGAACTATATGTGGATTAAAGGTGACTATTTCAACCCATTTGCTACGATGGCTTGATTCAGGTTTATTTTAACTATAAAGGGTCAAATAAGAAAATAAAATACAAATTTAAAAGACATAAATCAAAAGGTTCAAAAGGCGCCTCCAGCATACTTTTTAATAATGCATAAAACCTACTTAATCTTTTCTCAAATGTTAGATTATTATTGAGGTCGTATAATTTTTGTAATCTACATGACACTAGTTAATTAAAATATAAAATATTTGGACAAAAAGTGTTCCGGGTCAACCCAACTCAACCATACCTGCTTTGACCCATTACCCAACCTACCATCTTGCAACCTCTAATCTGGATGAATTACACATGTTTGCAAATTTTAGGCAATCATACCTATAGATGCTAATGTAAAACGAATATTTCAGGTGGTGGTTCTATGGTTGGTGCTCTTGTTGGATCTACTCAACGTGAGCCTACTGTTGTCGGGAAACCTTCAACATTCATGATGGATTACTTGGCAAACAAGTAAGATGCCAATTAACATTCTTTCTGCCCTACAAGTTTAGCATAACTTTCAATAAGAAGAGTGCAGTTTTTTGTTCTCTGAAATTTTGTTGAGTTTCCCAACCATCTCATAAAAATGCAACACTTGCTGATGCATAAAGGAAACACCAATATAAAAGAGAACACCTTCTAAGATAAAACTTGATAAAGTTTTGAATGAGCAATCATTACAAAGGATTTTTTTTTAGTTTGGTAGGAAATGCCAAATTTCAGGAAATGAAACCTTGCCAAATTTCAGGAAATGAAACCTTGCCAAATTTCAGGAAATGAAACCTGACAACTTAGAATTAAAATAAATGACCAAATATACATGTGAATTAAAGAAATTCACGTCACGTGTTTTCAAAATTAAAATAGAATCAATCTAAACAATGAATTGAAATTCTAGGAAAACTGTCAAAGTCAAAATCAGAGCTCCATATGGCAGAATTTGGATAAGACTTCTTTTTAAAACTTATACACAAAGTCAAACATTTGTGATTGTTACTAATATTTAGCTTAACTAGCTAAAAGTCAAATGTTACTTGTATTTTTTGAGACAAAGTTGATCTTACTTTTTTAAATATTTCTCATCATTACAATTCTAACCATGTCCTTCTTAACGTTTTTGATCAACGACAGATTTGGCATCACCAAATCACAGATATGCATGGTTGGTGACAGATTAGATACCGATATTCTTTTCGGGCAAAATGGTGGATGCAAAACTCTTCTTGTTCTCTCAGGTAACATTGAATATACCTAAAATTAATTTTATGTCAGTATATATATAGACACATGTGCACACACCATTGCACATGTTTTACAAAAGCCAAAAGTGGCGGGTCAGTCGAGTTGGATAACAAGGTCAAACGGGTAAAAAAATTCGGGGTCAGCTGATCTGAACTACCTTTCCAAAAAATTGAAATGCTACATACATAGGCTACTTACAACATGTTTTTGATGGTTATTTATAGGTGTGACAAGTCTTTCTATGCTTCAAAATCCAAACAATTCCATACAACCAGACTTTTACACGAACAAGATCTCTGATTTTCTTTCTCTTAAAGCCGCCACCGTGTGAAAGCTTGTAGCTCATTTTTCATCTCCTTCTTACATCCTTTGTATTGTTTATAAGTATACTTGTTCATGTCTTCTTCACATGCAATATTCGACAAGAATGGAATGATAATGGAATCTTGTATGCCCAAAACAGATTTCATTATTTAACTTTTGTAGATTCATCCCCACCCTATCGTGTGTTACTAACATGACATGAATGTAAGTTTAATTCACGATTGAGTTTGGTCTAAATGCGTTTGGGTAGTCGAACCTATAAACACCTCATCGGACGGGTTTCCAGGTTGACTTGTTTATTTCTATAATCTTTTTACCTTTTTGTTTTATGTCATAACTTAAACTTGGTATTTTATGCCAAAAATTAAATAAAATGGACCTCATGAACGTAATTGTTATATACACATTTGCACTGGTGTTATTTGTAAAGTACAAGACGTATATTTTGACGTACAGATGTCAAACTTGCCACTTTGCAAATATATTCTTATAGTAGTGCATGTGAATATAAAGGTTTTTAAGGTGACATTCCGGAGGTTATGTGGTTAACAAGAAATAAATAGTGTAATATTACATATAATATTTTATTTGTTTGTCCGTGTAATAGAACGGGTATATAAGCTAAGTATATTGTATATATTAATCCAATCAATAATCATATCTATCTTCTTAGGAGATGTTACTTTAATCCAAATTCATATTCATAATTTTCTAAAACTTCATAAACCATCACTTGTTTTTCAAATTCTTTCAAAGTTTTGTTGTAACTTTCCGCACTCACCTTGCACCTACAAAACAACAACAAAAACAATATAAAATAGATTCTATTCAAAAAAACAAAATTTTATAAGATATTATGATATAAACGGGTCAAATGCATGGAATGCAATATACATATGTTAAAAACATTATAAAATATGTATTAAAATCAACATAATAGGACTTTTGATTTGAAATCGAGTTTACCTATAGGAGTTATAAAGGCTGATGTGACCCACATCACCAAACCAATGCGGTCAACATCATCTTGATGCCCTATATGCACGACATGTCTCACCAGCTAACTAACCTCGAGCCCCCTTTTGTGATGCGGCCCACATCGTGAACTAGATGCAGTCCGCCTCATAACCACGTGTCAAAATTGACCTTTAGTCCAGTCATGGGTCAATCTTCTATTCCTCGTTTTCATCCTCATCTCAACCAACACGATATTGCTTGGTGTGGTCTATGCAACTCACATTTGTTTTTGGATATGGTCCTCATCTCCACCTTATCCTGATGCGCCCCGTATTACAAACATGATATAGGTCGCATCGAGTCTTGTTTACTAGTTTTTTATTTTTCTTTTAATCGGGGGAAAAAGTGGGGGTGTTATAGAAAAAGTAACAAAATAAACAACAATAATGGAGAAGTATTAATATTATGTTTGGCTTCTTCACATTTCTTGTTTTTATCAGATCATTCCAAGTGCTCTTCAATCCATCAATTGAGTTGGCGGGCTTCTGAGTTCAGGTCGGGTTTGAGTTGCTCCCTGAACTATCTTGTTCGTAGTAAATGTAAATTGTTACTGCAGATTGTCACATATAACTAATTAATTACAAGTACTTGAGATGGTCAAATTACTAATTGTTATGATTACGTACTTGGTTACATAAAACCCGTATTAGTTAAGAGGTAAACTCTATGCAAAACATTTTGTCATCATGTAGGCACCGTTGGGACCCATGAGTCATGTTTTGAATAGATCAAAAGGATTCCTCTCAAGGTAAACACTTTTGGGTAAAGAGCTCTAGTATATCGACTTCCTACTAATTTACCCATAAGGGGAAGGAATATTTCGGTGACATTCTGACATGTATGATGTGTGATGAGGTCGAGGAATCTTTGGATCATGTGTTCACTTCTTGTTTTGTGGCGACAATTGTGTGGCAAATGGTCTTCGATTAGTGTAAAATTCCACCAATGTTTGCATTTAGGACCTTTTGGGGATTTATCATAATGTTGGCAACTTGGCGGTAATAAAACTAAAAGGAAAGCTATATAATTAAGAGTGATTATATTATGTTGGGTTATCTAGAACGCACACAACAAAAAGTCTTTAAGGGCAAACCAATTTTTATTTAAATTATTATCAATGAACTAAGACTGCGGGCTATCTTTAGAATATTACAAATAGCTAGGTCTAGTATGCATGATTTAGATTAGAGAAAATGATAGTAGCTTTAATATGGGTCTATTTAAATATATTTCTTCTTGTCATTGTAATGTTTGTTGGGTTTCCCTAGCTTCTTGATATGGTCCATTCTTTGTTTGATGTAATGTAGCCTTCCATAAAAAGTTATCTAATTAAGAGGAAAGTTGTGAATCCAAGGATCATAATCAGGAATTATCAGTGTTAAAAGAAATCAAGTTAATGTTTGTGGAATCAACATTAACCTTGTTTAATTGTGGATTAATGAATAATGATTATGACGAACACAATGATATGAACATAACTAATAATCAAACATGATTTTATTCAAACGTATTTCATTAAAACTGATTAATAATTACAGATGAATAAACAATGAATGCTATAAACAACAAATGCTTTGATCGTGTTAATGTTGATGTGACGACTGCTATGGTAAATGTTTATGTGAATTGATGTGATGTTTGGGTTTTTCGTTTGGTTGCTCGTGTGTTTGTGTTTTTGATCGTCTATTGTCTGTGTTCTTGATATGAAACCTAGGATCCATATTTATAGGTACGTGTGATTCAGTAAAGGAAACACCGGATCTCTTGGGATTTGCACAGTTGTCTTGTTGACGTGTTGACTTGTAACACTTGTATTATTTAAATACAAGTGTCTGGACTCCGCTGCTTAACTGGTCTTCCGGAGGTAATTTGCTCTTCCGAAGGAGTCTGCTCATCCACAAGAGTCTTCACTTGAACTCTTTGATTGACTTCACTTTGAACTCTAGAGATGATTGTTCATCCGCAGATGATCTTCGAATGTATGTTACTTGTAAGAAACATATCTATGGAAGAACAAAATGTTCATCCGTAGATGTTTCTTACACTTGGTCAATTTTAGTAATTCACCAATTATAATATTTGTACCTGCAATCATACACGAATCAACACACATATGGGTTAACCTATATATATAATGCACACATCAAAATAATGAATTATAATCATTTATTACAAGTATTGATTAAAGTTCTAAGCCTATACAAAATGATCTAGATCTATTGTTCCTAGATCTAACAATACTCCCTCTTAGGCTTAGACACTTCTAATCAGTTCTTCAAAATTGAAAGATCCTTCAATCTTGACACAATCTTCTTGTTGAAATAAGATACTGCATCCTTTTGATCATCATATTTCTACTTGATTTCCATTCTGCATATTTTTTGAAGTGTCTCAAAACTTAGTCTCAAGATGTGTTCTTCAATTGTTAGAGTTTCCACAACACTTTGATGGTGAACTATTTCAAGATCATTTTCTTCTGAGACTCTTAGTTCTGATACTTCTTCAATGTTAGCTCCTTTCAAAAGCCCAGTATTATACCTTTTTCTCTTGTATGCTTGTGCATGTAGTTTATCCACCACTTGTATCATGTGAACATATAAACATAGATCAGACTGTGCTCTTTCATCAGACAACTTTGGGACGAATTTGACATGTAAGTATGATATGTAACTGGGGTGGAGCAGTTTGATCTCTACCGGGTCAAAAAGTTTTATCTTGTCACCTTTCTTCCCATCAACATTTCTCACTAGCACCATTTCTTTTGTTTTCTCAACATATCCCCACTCAATTATGGGAATAGTGTATTGATTTCCTGCTATGACTTTGATGGGTGTTGTTTTCTTGTTTCTATAACCAACCCTCCTTAAGAATTCATCATCAACTAATGTAGAGGAGTTGGTGTTTGATCTTCTTTCCTTTTGAAGCCTTTTCTTATGTTCCACATCTTCTCTCTTTGTCTCCTTCAGCACATCAACTATAAACCTTGTTTTTAGCCTACCCATAGACATAGAGAAATCTCTTCCCCTTGGATGAATTGGATAGTCAGAGATGATTAGGCTTTGCAGGTCTTTAATATCTCTCTCAGGAAGACTCAGTAATGCTTCTACATCATGAAAGTATTCAATTCTTCCGGATGACCTCTTGATAATTGTACAATCCCACTCTTGATCATACTTCCAGGCCATGATCCTGATGTCTTCAATAGAGTTGGGACTTGTGATGTGATCAAACAACTATATCAAGGTAGACTTCTGCTTTGTAATCTCTCTGACTGTTGTACCCAAAGGCCATACTTTGCCAGGTATGACTGTTCGTGGCTCTCTGATTAGTTTTTCTTTCCATTTGAGCTGATCTTTAGATTCAATAGTAGATTAGTTTTTCTTTCCATTTGTGCTGATCTTTAGATTCAATAGTTATAGGATCAGTAGGGAGTTTGCTTTGTTACTCATATGATGGGTTTGGAGCTTTTGTTTTGAGTGTCACCCCTATGTCAAGCTCAACAGCCATTACATGTTCCATCATCCTCCTAAGCTCACCAACTTTTCTTCCCTTCAGCTCATATGCCTAGTAGTTGTGACCCTGTAGCCAACAGATCATATTGTACTTACTAAGTTTTGCTGTATTACAATGGCCTAGATCTTTCTTGATTTTCTAAATGGCTTGAAATGTAGTGAATGCTTCACAGTCACAATTGGGGATCATGAATCTAGCAATTTCAAATTCTTTCAGTAGATCCTTCATTTCAGTCACATTCATCCTTTCAACCATATCAAATGGAAACCCATAGTTGATAAGGGTCATAAAAATGTTTGACTCAAGCCTTTCTTCTAATATGTCTTTGGTGGTCAGTAGTTCATCAACTTGTGATTCTTTTTATTCTTTGGGAGACTCATCTTTAGTAAGCTCATTCCATTCAACATCACTTTTTGTTTCAGCATGAGACATAGACTTTAAAGTTGAAACATTGACAAAGGGAACATGCTCAAGGGATATGGATTTTGATCTCTTTGGAGAATCTTGTACTTCAATCACTTCCTTCTTTACAGGACCCAAGTACTTCCGTTTCTTTGAATATTGAATGATTGACATTGAAGCTTCAATAGATTCTTTTGATAGTTTTGTAGCAGGAGCATTAGTTTCAATGTCCTTCATCTTCTTTCTTAGTCTTTCAATCTCCTTATCCTTCCTTTTCAGCTAAGCAAGTTGTTCTTGTAGACTCTTGTTAGCTTTATTGCTCTCCAACACAAGTATTTCTTTTTCAACCTTCTCATGTGAAATTGACTCTTCTTGTTCTTTGACAAGCTCATGCAGAGCATCAACGACTTCATTGTTTTCTTGTATGTTTTCTCTTAATCTTTCCAGACTAGATTCTTGCTTCAGCAGCTGATCATCCTTTTCTTTTATCATCCCCTTCAACTCTTGAATTCTTTGCTTTCTATTATTTGACTTGACAACAAGCTTGTTGTATTCAGCAACCAGATAACTTTTGCTTACTGGGATATCATCATCACTAAGATCAGTTTCATTGTAAGCAATCGCATCAACAAAGTTGGCTTATCCTTCTTCTTCCTCATGTTGAGCAGCAATCTCATCATCATTCACTTCTTCAGGTGCTACACTAGCTGAGCTTGAACTAGACTCAAGAGCTTGAACTAGACTCAAGAGCTTGATCTTTTTGTTCTTGATGTGGTTGTTGTTGTTGTTGATAGTCAGTGACGGGAGAGATAGGTTCAATATCATTTAAATGGACAGGGGATTCAGTCTTGGTTGGTGACAGTTGAACTATACTTCCTTGTGAAACTAACTCTGTCTCCCTAGTCTAAAAGCTCTTAGTGGATTGATTTTCTGGAGTTGGAGGTTGATTTGGTGATAGAGGGTGAATTGGAGAGATTGGTTGAGTGTTTTGACTGGCTGGTGATTGTGATTGGGTGTTTGAGGTTGATTTGGTGATAGAGGGTGAATTAGAGAGATTGGTTGAGTCTTTTGACTGGCTGGTGATTGTGATTGGGGTGTTTGAGGTTGATTTGGTGATAGAGGGTGAATTGGAGAGATTGGTTGAGTGTTTTGACTGGCTGGTGATTGTGATTGGGTGTTTGAGGTTGATTTGGTGATAGAGGGTGAATTAGAGAGATTGGTTGAGTCTTTTGACTGGCTGGTGATTGTGATTGGGGTGTTTGAGGTTGATTTGGTGATAGAGGGTGAATTGGAGAGATTGGTTGAGTGTTTTGACTGGCTGGTGATTGTGATTGGGGTGTTTGAGGTTGTTGGTGAATGTGTGATTGATGTGGTGAAGATGAGGCTTCCACAGAGTTAGTAGATGAACACTCTTGAGGTTCTTTCCATATCAATTATTGGGGAATGTTGGCATTGGGGTCAGCTACATGCGCAAACATAGGCATTTCTTCTCCTTCATACCTTCCACTTATCTTATTCAGAACAGATCTCCCTAGGTGTGCTTGAACAAACACATCACCATCTATAGCAATACCAGGTAGATCAACAATGATGATTAATTGTAAGAACCCGGGAAACATATACATCTTGTTGGCCTTCTGCACCCTAATTTGGTCACACAAACTACTAAAAATATATTTCGAGTAGTTGTATGTTCTTCCATCAAAATGCCAATAATACCAGATGAAATATGCCTTGAGAATCTATCAAGCCCTGACTTCCTGTTGGAGATGCACTTTAAATAAGTATGACATAAGAATCTATATGTCTTGCATAATCTCCATTTCTTTATCTCACCCTTGTCAAAATCACCATCATACCCCATCAGGTAGAACACTTTCTCTATGTATTCATTCTCAAATACATCAGGGTGACCAACTTCTTGTTCTCCCAACTCCAGTACCCTTCTTATGCTCTGCTCATCTATCCTTAGTATTTCATTCTTAATCTCAGCCACAATCACTTCAAATTCTCCATCTTCCTCAATTTGTGTTGAGTTCTAGAAATCTACGATATGATCTTGATGAATCACAGACCCTGCTGATAAAGCATAGAAGATCCTGGATCGTCATAAGTATCATATGATGTCTCTACATCCTTCTGACACAGGGGCGTCTGGATTTAAGAACGCACACACATTGTGCTCCCTTGCAAATCGATTAGCCATGTGTTCATAAGAATGAAGACGAGTATGTTAGAACTAAGTCATCATATTTAAGAATACGAAGAGTTTAAACGAAAATGATGAATCAATCAGTTCATTACCCTGAGATTAAGACTTGAAATCAGATTTAAGCTTTGTTTGATGTTTAAGATTTGAGTAATTTTGAAATCAGATGAGGGAGGGATGTGGTTTTGACTAACAAATTTCTAGGTCAAAAAGGTTCTGTAAAAGTGAATAATGAATTCCAAGTCAAAACCATCATTTATCCCTCGGACACATTTATTTTATTTATTTAATGAAGTGGGTCCCACATTTCTTATAATTCTTCCGTGGAATTTATTTTTTCCGCTGATTTCAGTGCATAGTGCATCCGTAGGATATCTGCGGATGCCTAACTTAAAACAGAAAGTTTGAATTGAAGTATAACTTGATTTTATATAGGTTACCAATCTATGAAAATGAATTATACTTGTAAAATATTACCTCATTCGTAGGTTACCAATCTACGGATAGTCATATTTTACTCCCCCTTAAGTTTCGCACTATAGCTTTTGCTGATGTTTACAATGCACTGTAGCTTTTGCTGATGATTACAATGCGTTGTAGCTTCTGCTGATGTTTACAATGCACTGTAGCCTTTGTTGATGCTAAGCATGCACTGTAGAACCATTTATTGCTATTGGACCTTGTTAACTTTGTATTCATGACAGTTGTGCATAAGAAGGTTTATATTTTAAAAACTTCATGTATCCAAAAGCCAAGTTAGTGCTCAGGTTCCAATTCCTTTATATCGACAATTCACTTGAAAATTTTGTTGTTAAATTGTTTTCAGTTTTGTTGTTAATTGTTTTCATGATTCTACTCCCCCTAAATTTTTATCAATGATGAATAAAAGCATTTATCATAAATTTATAAGAAGAATATCATGAAAGACACATGTTTGTCCAAAAATGCCAAATAGAAAGAAGTTAAAACAACATAAAATTGAAATGATTACTATGTACAAGCATATATAGACATAGAATGGGATCATACTATAACACTAAACATCTTCCTGATTAATTTTTTTGATGAATTGATATCTGATTTTAGTTCTGATTGCAAGTATGTTTGTCCACTTAAATCCATACAAGAGTATTGTGTCAACTAGGCGTGTTGTTATCATATTTTTATGTTTATTAAGATGCAACTATTATGGTCTTCACATTTAATTCACTTAGAGTTTGTCCTCCCTTTGTGAGTCAAAGCATCACCTTTTCACACCTAGAAACTATGTATTATAAGTTATAAGATCTATCTTGAGATGCATTTAACATCTTGTTAATGCATTGATGTAAAAGCTCTAAATTTAATATATAGTTGATCACAAAGGATTCTTTTGATAGCTTAGATATGATCATCATCAAGTCACCAGGTCTTTACTTCCGTAAAACAGAGGTGCCATTAACCCATGTCTTTGTTTACACAAAACACATGGATGATGAGGATCATGATCTTTTCACCAATTGGGTACAAATGTATACCATGGTGATCATACACCCAGATATTTGTTTACACAAAACAGAGGGAATATGATTTACAAAGATAGATATTATAAAGTGTTGGTGTGCTTGGATGAGTGATTTGGTCACATCAGAATAAGACTTACTTGTTCTTTCCTCAAACTAAAGTTTTCCACAAACAGTCACTTTGTATTATGTTTGGCATGCACTTTGTGTAGTTTCCACTCAAGATAAACCTACTCATATATCAAGAAACTTGATCAAAATTTTAATGATACTTAAGAATTCAAGAAGAAACAAAGACATAGTGTACTATCATTTCCCACACATATGTCATGCTGAATTAAAAGACACAAAAAGAAAGACAATATTTTTTTATTTTTTTATAATTATTACTATTTACAAGGATAGACACATGCGTTTCTTTGTTTATAATGATTAATCTAAGTTAATTATACACAAAGACTCAATTAGAAAATTAAATCTAACTGAATCAAATGTTTTAGTGAATAAATCAGCAAATTGATTTGTTGTATCCACTTTGACTAACTTGATCAAACCTTTTTCTGAGCAATTTCTTAGAAAATGGTATCTTATTTCAATATGTTTTGTTTTACTATGTTGCACGGCATTAGCAGTAATAAACATAGCAGCTGAATTGTCAATGTAAATTGGAGTATGAAGAAAATTTTAACCATAATCGAGTAGTTGGTTTTGCAACCAAAGCACTTGAGAGCAACCAGCTAAAGTAACTATGTACTTAGCCTCAGCTGTGGATACAGAAATATTGGTTTGTTTCTTGCACTGCCATGATACTAGCCTTGGTCCAATGAATTGACATCCACCGGTTGTTGATTTTCTGTTACTGTTACATCCACCATAGTCACTGTTTGAGTATGAGTAAAGTGTAAAGTCACCATCCTTTGGATACTAAAGTCCAAGGGCAGGTTTTCCTTTTAGATATCTAAAGATCCTCTTCACAACATTCAGATGAAACTCTTTTGGATCTGATTGGTACCTAGCACAAACACACACAACAAACATATTGCCAGGTCTACTGACAGTTAAATACATAAGTGATTCAATCATTGAACTATATAATCTTTGATCAAGAGTTTTTCTTGTAGGATCAGGTACAATCTTATCAATTATTGAGGCTGGTGTTTTGCATGAAGATGTATCAACAAGGTTGTACTTCTTCAATATTTGATGTATGTACTTCTCTTGATTGATAAAAATGCCATCTATTAGACGAACTTGTAGACCAAGGAAAAAAGTTAATTCACCCATTGAACTCATCTGAAACTCAGATTTCACAACTCTTCAATGGTTACACATAATCTTTCATTAGTTGAGCCAAATATAATGTCATTAACATAAATTTGAACAACTAAGAGATCTTGATGTTCTTGTTTGAGAAAGAGAGTTTGATCAATGGTTCCTCTTTTGTATCCATGCTTGAGCAAGAAAGATGATAATGTTTCATAACACTTTCTTAGTGCTTGATGAAGACCATACAAAGCTTTGTCAAGCTTGTATACCCTGTGTGGGTAATAAGGATCTTCAAATCCAGGAGGTTGTGATAAATAGAATTCTTCAACAATTTTCCCATATAAGAAACCACATTTGACATCCATTTGATAGACAGTGAACTTCTTATATGATACATATGCTAGGAATACTCTTATGGCTTCAATTCTTGCAAGATACAAAAACTTTATCATAATCTATCCCTTCTTCTTGTGTGTAACCTTATGCAATCAACCTTGGTTTGTTTCTCACAAGTATACCTCTATCATCTAGTTTATTTTTAAAGAGCCATCTTGTTCCAATTGGATGTTGGCCTTTAGGTAAATCAACTAGATTCTAGACTTTCTGCTTTCTGAATTGTTGAAGCTCTTCTTGCATAGCTTCAATCCAGCTATAGAGCACCTGTGATGTTTTGAGGAACTACTTGTCAAAGAAAACACATGAAAAGAAAAATGTTTGCAGTTCCACCTTGACCTCTTGTTGTTCTTTTATCAAGATCACCAATAATGTTGTTTATTGGATGAGTCTTATGAATTCTTGTTGTTGGAGTAGATTCAACTGGAATATATGATTCCAATTAAGTCATATTCAATGATGCAGATGGATTAATCAAAGTGTTCCTCTTGTTCATCATTGGGTGTGGAGTGATCTTCCTGAGTCTGAACATCAGGTGCATTATTAATATCTTCCGTAGGAACTTCTCCGGAATCAATTTGTTCTTCCGTAGGAGTTACAGGAACTTCTACGGATGGTGTATGAGGATTTGCAGAATCATCTCCAATGTTTGTTGTATCTTCTTGAGAGCATGGAACACCTGTTGAGACATTATTCAATCTCCGGATGTAGGACATTCATCTGCGGATGCAGAGTAGCAGCTGCGAATGAAGTGTTTTCATATGAGGATGTAGATCCATTATGTTGGACTTGTGCAACATCATTGTTATTATTTGTTGTTTCTTGTTCCATGATACTTGATGTGTGTATTCCTGGAGGATCGGCAGATAGTGACACTTCATTCATATTTGGGGGAACAAATGGATAACATGCATCATCCGATCCTACATTATTCAAATAATCAGAGTTAAATGAGTCTGTTAAAGCATCTATATCAAACAACCATGATGATCCTTTTACAGATTTAGGAAATAAGGATTCACTAATTGACACATTAGGAGTTTCTTCCATAATGTTATGTTATGGAATGTAGATCCTATAAGATTTAGATGTTGAAGAATATCCAACAAAAAAACCATCATAGTTTTTTTCTAAAAAATTTCCCAATTATTCTTTTGTGTTTAAAATAGATACATGACACCCAAAAGCTCTGAGATATCCTATGTAAGGTTTTATTTTAAATAAAAGCTCATAAGGTGTTTTATTATGTTCTTTTATAATTAATGTCCTATTTTGAACATTGCATGTTGTATTCACTGCTTCAGCCCAAAAGGTGATTGGCAATTGAGAATCACCTAGCATTATTCTTGCTGCTTCAATAAGTGTTATGTTTCTTCTTTCAGCAACTCCATTCTGCTGTGGAGTTCTTGGTGCACTGAACTGTCTTGCAATACCTTTATTCCTGCAAAAAGAATCTAAGTCAGTATTAACAAATTCAGTCCCATTGTCACTCATGAAAATTTTAACTTTTAAATAAAGTTGATTCTCAATCTTGATGATAAAGTCCATTATTGTTTTTGATGTTTCACTCTTTTGTTTTAAGAAGAATACCCATGTGATTCTAATGAAATCATCCACTATCACTAAACAATATTGCCTCTTTCCAATGCTCATCACATTGGTTGGACCAAACAAATCCATGTGAAGCAATTTGAGTGGTGTAGAGTTTGTATTGATAATTTTGGATTTATGAGACACTCTATGTTGTTTTCATTTATAAAATGAAGGACAATGGTTTGAACAATAAAACTCTTTGTTTTCCTTTATAAAATGAAGGACAATGGTTTGAAAAATAAAACTCTTTCTTTGGTAATCTAATGACAAGGTCATTTTTTTACTAATTTGTTCATGTTCTTCATGTTAGAATGAATAAGCCTTCTATGCCACAATTGAGATTCATCTTCTAATGACCTAGATAGGAGGCATGTTTCATGTCTTGTGAGTGAAGTGTTGTTCATATCCAAAACATATGTGTTTCCTTTTCTTGATGCTTTAAGAAGAATCCAGTCTTCTGGAACTGAAAAACCTGGCTTAAGAATGTAACAATTAGTGTTATAAAATAATATGGTATAATTTTGGTCACAAAATTGAGACACACTCAATAAATTGTATTGTAAAATTTCACAATAGTTTACTTTCTCAAATTTGAGCACACCATTAGTTACCATTCTTTCACCAACTATTTTACCTCCCTTCTTATCCTCACCAAATGCCACAATTGAGGCATTTTTATTCTTAAAGTCATGGAGAAGTGAACAGTTTCCTGTCATATGCCTTGAACAACCACTGCCAACATACCACTTGTTGTCAGCTCTCTAAGATTGTTTCTGCACACAGAAAGAAATCAATTAAAATTGACAACCCAAGCCTTAATGATATTGGGTTTGCTAGCAATGTCTAAAATTGTTACTCCTTCATGAATAAGTTGTTGATACATGTGCACCTAGTTTTTGAGCTTAATGTAATATGTCTTTATTGTCTTACACATATGTAATAGATTGGGTACTTTATGAAATACAATGGTTGGTTGTACTTATAATATTTATTATTTCATTAATGAGTAGTTTAATGCTTATTGAATTGACTATATAGGTTTGTGGATGTTTGAACTAATATTAGTAATGTAATGATAATTAATTATATTCAAACTTAGTAATATGAAGTTCTCATGCGAATGGCCCATGCTAATGGACCATACGCATGAACAACTTCATGCGAATGACTCAGTCGCACGACTAAACCAGGAGACTGGATCAGTCGTATGATTGTAACATGAGATTGACTCAGTCGCATGACTGAACACTCAGTCGTGCGAATGGATCAACC
>BJCM01210518.1:0-24974 GCA_018326385.1 Flaveria bidentis
TTTTTTTAGATGATTTAACAAATGAAGATTTGAAATAAGAAAATAAATTCACAATAATTGTTTAAACTACGCTTATAAAGTATTTTGGTTCATCAAAATAAATAGAATAATTTTAAATAATGAATTTTTCTTCGCATGAAAGTTTAAAATGGGTTCGGGTTTGGGTTTATAATTTAAAAAAAATGGTGGATGTTATACTATATCACCACCAACATATGGACCCTAGAAACCAACCATTAATCTCGAACTTGTAACAAACCCTTCAAAAACGTATATGTAACCTTTGAAAACGAGCATTGTAGAGGTATTAGTTAGGTTTGATATGCGTTTTCAAAGCGGTATGTTACAAGTTCAATATTAACCGTCGATTTCTAGGGTTTACATGGTAGCGACGATCCGGTGTGCATGGTGGTGGTGGACGCTCTGGTGTGGTGTTGGTGTCTTTGTGATGGGGTGGCGGCGGTGGCGGTGGTTTGGTGGTTCTTAGGACCGGTGGTGGTGTGGTGGTTCTTTTTGGACTGAATTGGTAAATATGCCCAGACCACAAGGACTAAAGTAGCAATGTATTTAAAGATGATATATTAAATCAGGTTTAAAAAAAGAAAAATAAAAACATATATGTAAATTGATCAATATACCCCTTATTTAATGGAAATTTTGATAGAATTAACGGACTAGATGAATATGACAAGATTTATAAACGACAGGAACCCATATACAAAAAAGTAAACTATTGGATGAAAATAACAATTTTCACCAAACCACATGAATGAAAATGACAATTTACTCTATAACTTTTAGATATTTATTATATTTTTATTTTACTAATGGTTAATAACATCTAAAAAATAAAATATTTATAAAAATAATAGTTTTAATATTTTTTATTTATTCAACCCATGTAACAGATGGGCTCTATCTAATCTAGTATGTAATATGCATGTATTATCAAAAGTTATAATATTAAAGGTTACAAATATTTTTGGGATACAATCTTTAATATCCATACATATGCCTTAAATATTGCTGATATCTTTTGCTGCATAATGAATTTGTGGCCTCCGACTTTCGTTGGAATTAAATTTCAACACCCTTGTTTGCGTAATTAGTTGTTTAAAAGTGATCTGCCAAAAAGAAACAAAGATATGGGATACATTTTACTCATTAATTCATACGGGAATTAACTCTTGTGTTTTTGAACGGAAGAACTGTGAGATCCTTTTAAGAGATCAATTAAAATATTATATCTGTTTTGGTTCTCTTTAACCATAAACTTTGAAAATATAAGTTTTCATTATTCTAACTAGTGAACTTTTAAAATAGGTTATCAAAAGAAGATATGATATGTAGGAGAACTTAAACCGAAAAGAAATTTTAGCTTAAACGGTCTAAGAAAGATTTTTGGGCATTTTTAAACCAAGTCAAACAAACTTTAACTAAACTCGCTATAGTAAAATTGGAACACGCTTGTCAAACCATAAGCTATAAAGTAAAACCATAAAACGTAAATTCTAAAGCTAAAACCGAAAAGCTAAGCATTAAATCTTAAATTTAAAGCTAAACCTTAAACCTTAAAAGGGTGCCTTAATTGGTGGTAAACTAGAGGTGTTGATCGGGTTAGTTAATCGAGTTTTGTGTTAATCTGTTTGGGTTAGCGGGTTTTTAGCGTTGAAAGTCTACCCGAAACCAGACCCAAATAACATTCGATTTAATTGGTTTCGGGTTGTTCGGGTAACGGGTGTTCGAGTCAGGTTTCGGGTACTAAATAATAGGTTTAAATTTACTAGATTTTATTAAGTATTCTTTAAAACCTTTTAAATTTTGTGGACTTCAATTAATTTAATTTTATAATTTATAATTATGCTTATATGTATAATTGTATACAAATAATTTGACTAATTTGAACAATCTAAACAAGTGTATACAAACAGTTTACTTAATTCTAAAGGGTGTTGACTGGGTCATTCGGATTTCGGATTGATCAGTTCGGGTCATTCCGGTTTTTGAGGTTATAAAGTCTATCCTAAACCCTACCCGAATCACATTCAGTGTAATAGTTTTTTGGATTGTTTGGGTAACGGGTTATTTGCACTCACCGGTTAGTAGGGTATTGGCAGGACCCAGAGGTTTACTGCGTAAGTGGGTTTCTCCGGTTATCGGAAAAGAAAAAAGAAAAAGAAAAAAATATTAAAAGATGAACCCTAAAGGTTCTTCATTTATACTAGACTTCTTATGATTGTCGGTCAAACATATGGATATCGTCAAAATCAATGTACCATATAGAGGTGCAAATCCAAATTGGTTCGCGGATCAAAATCAATCGCCTGAACTGAAACAAACCCCGCTTGGAATCTGTACAGTTTGAAACCAGTTAGAACCGATAGAAACCTTAGGTTATAGACTGCTTTATAGTTTTCTCTATTAAAACCGGTTGAATCACGCTGGCCAAAAACTAATCAAACTACTCAAAACCAATTAAATCGACCTAGGCCATTTTGAAACTTAAACTGATTTTAACTTTTCATTGACCAAACCAAACTGATTTCAACCCAAACTAGTTTAAGCTTTCACTAATTTGTGCACATCTAGTTACCATCCCTCCTACTAAGCTAATATGTGCAAACCAAATGCTATATATCTTTACATTAGCTTTAGTAAACCCGTGTATTACACAGATTGAATAAATAAAATATTAAATAGAATAAAAATTATTAAGTATAAAACGATATACCAAGACACAACATGATTGGACTTACGTAATAATAATAATAAATATAAGTAATAAAATAATAATATGAACTTTTTAAGTTTTTTTATTTTTTCCAAAGATATAATAAACATTTTGTTTCAAAATAACGTTTTAAAATTTTTCATTTTTAAAATTTTCCTTACTATAACTTCCTATTTTAATTATTTTTTTAATAAAAATTTACTTAAAAAACCACTTTTTAAATATTACAGTAAAAATAGTTTGATATTTTAGAAAAAGTTCTTTTTTATAAAAAGTATTTCTATGGAAATAACATTAATAAAAAGATTTTTTTTCTTAATTTACTAAAAAAACTAATTATAATAATAATGTAAAAATAAATAAATAAGTATTATTATTTGTAATAAATATAGTTATTTAGTAGTAGAGAGAAACGAGAAAAAAGTGATAAGATTGAATATGATACTAAAACGTAACACCTTTATTTACTATTTTATTAAAGTAGAAAGATATATATTCGAAAGCATTAAGCCAACATTTCAAGGATAACTCGTGCTTATAAAACTGCTTTAGACTTTAAATTTTATATTACCAAAAGCAAACAATCGTAAAACCTCATCTTTTCCGTCTAATTTACAACTTTAAAAAGATGTAACCAAGGAAGTAGTGTACAATGCGACCATATGAACTTTTTCACGTTTATCGTATAAAATAACAACTTATACAAAAATATTTTATATTTATTTCCAAATAGACGTCGACACCTAACTAAAAAGGGAGTCATTCTTATTTTGTAGAACATAAATATATAATTGTTTATTGGCTAAAAAATATTGACCATTGACTTATTATGCACGTGAGGAAACTTTGGCACATGTCTGCTGTTCGTTCTTTATGGTATTTTAGCCCAAAGCAACTACTTCTGATTTGTCTTGTTTTGATATTTATTTTAATATAACTAGATGAAATTGTTATAATTAAAATGCTATTATATTTGTACTATTTTCTTTACGTTTTATTTTAAGTTCGAATAAGGACAATTGGTTGATCGTTAAAAACAATTTTAATTGTTCAGAAAGAACAAGATTTTTATTTCGTTCTTTCTAATGGTTATGTTTTGGCTTTAAATCTCAAACTAACCGATATTAATTACAAATAATATAAGTGTACTTTTAACAGTAAAATTACTTTATTTATAAGGGATTTGTTATTATGACATCCAATTTATTTTATCATCTATATATTTTTCTATACACATATATATATAGATATATGAAAAAAGATAGAGACAATAGAGTGTCTCAATAACATAAATGAATATTTATATAATTTAATCCATTTATAATCAATAATATTTTTCATATCCATTGCCTCTACCTGAGTTGATGGAATTTCTCTGAAAACTATAGTATCTTTTGTTTCATCTTGTAATTTGTAACAAAAAAACCTCATTCTACTGTTTATTTTCTTTACTTTTTAACAAATAAGATAATATTAGATAGTTAATATATTTATAAAATATAAAGTATTATTTATTTTTCTAATATTTTGATACAATTATATATTGTATTAAACATCAACATTTTGATATTATAAACTATATTTAAAATATTTGTTTTGTCTTACAATTTGTAAAATATTATGTTCATAAATTCTTAATTATTCGTTTTTAACATATTTATTTTTATCTAGGCTTCGGTATAAATTTTATTATAAACAAGTCGAGTCAAATATAATATCTTTTTTAAAAAATATAATTTTAAACAGTTTGTTTTTATAACTTTTGATGTATAGTGTTTTATGAAAATCTAACTATATTGATGTGTCATGATTATATTTTCTTACGTTATATAATAAGCTTTTCTTCAAACTTGAGACATGTTACTGCTTATCACTTTCACTATTTAACGTACGCCTAGAAACTTTTTTCACAGATATATGCAACAAGCATCTACTAAAGACACATATTTGTTCGTTCATTCACGCTCCAATGTTATATACATAATTCTCGTCACATTTCCGGAGAATTTCACTGCTTCATCAAAAACAAATTAAGTTATATCTGTCTTTTAATCCTTGTATTTAAAAAAAACAAAAGAATCACATCATCGTTTATTAATAACTAGGTTATAGATCATGTATTACATGAGTGGAATAAATAAAATATATCAAAATCATTAGTTTTATCAATTTTTTATTGTTAAGATGTTATTATCCATTGGTGAAATAAAAATATAATAAATATTTAAAAGTTATAACACATAGTGAATTAGAAACTATTACTCTATATTTAATATGTATTATAAATTATTAAACTAACTACATTTATATTTTAGATGTTTAATAGTTTAGTTTATTTATTTACAATAATTATTTTTTAATATACAAATATAGATATATTTGTTTTAACATACTTTAGTTAAAAAAAAAGTCAAATTAGTTGTTTTTATAATTTTTGTATTTATTATGAGAGAGGGCGGAAAAATTATTTTTTTATATGCTAAAATTATGACACGTGTTATTTGATATGTTAAAATGCTGACACGTGTTTTAAAAAAAACCTACTGTTTTATAGTTTATAGATTTTGAGAGCTACAATTGTTGAAGACTGTCATTCTCACTTCCCATCAACCCATAATGTTTGCTATTTATGCATCATCACCCTTACAGTTTTGCAATGAATCAAATAAACCTTCTCATTCACACCAAATAGTCTCATTTATAATAAGATGTGTAAAAGGGTTGTAATTTTTCTATGCAACATGTTTTTATTACAATAAAGTATTACACAAAGCAAATAATTAGACGTATCATGTAAGATGATTTTTGGCTTATAATGACAATCCTAATGTAAGTAGGCTCAAATATATGTGTTCGAAGTCATATTAGTACTTATAAACTTGTTATTTGGAGTTCTACAAGCACAACTAACCCAAAAACATAAATTATAAATATATCGTTTAGTCCCTACATCTTGTATGTGCACATTGACTCATGTTTCTAAATTCTAATGTCATGTCACATAAGCTAGTAGGGTACGTACCTTATAAAAGACATCCCAAATCAATGATAAGAAACCATAACATACATATTTAAAATTACTAGTTCTATAATCTATATTGTAACCTAAATATGTAAGGTTATGACGGGGAAGGCATTCTTGCGATCTTTAACCTTTATTTTAAATCATTCTCAAGGTTCACTCTACTTGGGATAAATAAAAATTCTAACGACACAAATTATATTTCTACTGATAGAGCTTGGTAATTTCATTAAAATGTTATCGACAATGTTGCAGCCGGAAATGAGTTGTCAAAAACAATAAAATTCCAAATAATTTTTTTATGTGATATATGTTTTAACCTAGAAATGTGGGTACAAGAAATGAAGGATGCCTTGCTCTTTATTTTCATAAAACTTTAGAAAGTTTCGAGACATTGGAAACATGAAGGAGCGAAATGGTACATGCTTAAAGTTTAGGGGTACATTTAGAATTGTGCACAAAAAACAAAGTAGTGAGTCTTGATACCTAATCCGCCCAACTTAATTGACTCACTAATCTCCACGATTCTTTCGTTTAATTTCACATCACAATTTCTATATTTTTTGTGGACCCAAAACGTTGGGAATGTTATTTTATCCCAGCCTCAAATAATGAAATCATGCCACATGCTTCATTTCATTCATTTCATATAGGAATAATTAATTGTTATATTGATTTCATTAGCTTTATGGTGTAAAACTGAATTAATATGTAGAACACTATAAAAGTATGAAATATTTAGAGAAGCTTTAGGGATATATTTTATAACAAAAGCATAAATATAGTACTTAAAATAGAGTACCACATAATACAATCATATTACAATAAGATCGTATGTTATATTTCTGTGAAAAGATGATAGTCACTCACGGTGTCGTGCACCAACCTCTTGGACTTGAAAATGCATGTTGTCGCTAATACATGAGCGTGGTCATGATGTTGCCCCCTAGCCTAAGAGGGCATCATACTTCAGGATTTTTATAATTCTACCACAAAGCTTTTCACTATGTTACATATAGGCTCTTAGCGTTTTTCTTTCTTTTTCTCTCGAGAGTAGCTACTCTTATAAATCACTAGTTATATAAATTAAAAAAAAAGAGCAAGGCAAGTTTATATCTCTTGGACAGTTTGATGATACAAGAACATATAAGAATACGTTGAATAATCTTAATTAGACAATAAAACTATTTATGTGAATATGCATATACTAAGTTAGTACTCCGTGTATTAAACGGATTGAATAAAAAATATTAAATAATTAGTATTGAAAGTTTATTAATTACAAAACGATATTTTGAGATAAGAACAATTGAAGTTACATATGAATCACGACTATAAGTAGTAAAACAACGATATCATTTTTTTAACTTTTGTTTTTTCAAAAGTAAATAAATTCCCAAACAAATCGTGTAAAAATGTTGTTTTTAAAAATACCCCAAATTTTAATTATTTTTAGTTTATAAAAATCATATTTTTTAAGAACATTGATTTTAATATTTCATACTTGTAAAAGATTTTATGTATTTGAAATTTTTTTTAAAAAAGTACATTTATAAAAAAACTTCTTTCTTAATTTGTCAAAAACTATTTTTAATCTAAAAAATTAAATTATATCATTAGTAGTAACAGCACTATTTAACAAGAAATAAAAGCGAGAACAAAATTATGAGCTCTAGATAAAAGCGAGAAAAAAAATTACGAGCTCTAAAACTGCAGTAAGTGTCCACCCAAAATGTTTTTTTTTTATTATAAGAGATAAATATATTCACCTTCCAACAAATATTTTTGTGAGTATTTCTATTTTAAATAGTAGTTGTCATTTACTTTCAATAAATTAATTATCTGAATATATTGAAAGCAATTTATAAAACAAATTTAGAAAATATCTATAAAGTTTTAATTAAAATAGAAAACCACACGTTCTACTGAAATTTTACAAATCAAATTGGTAATCAAACAAACCACTAATTTAAAAAAAAAAAACAAAAAAATGTTAGAACTGCAATGACGAAGACAAGTGGAAAATGATTGCAATCCACACACAAACACACACTCCTGAAGCCTCCATATAACAAAAAACAACATTTTCATTCAAACTTCACACACTCATCTCTCTCCCCCTAACTGCATATACATACACATACACACATACATACAGATTACAGTGTGTGTGTGTGTGTGTGTGTTTGTGTGTGTTAGAACTTAGAAACAGAGATAGAGCTTATCATCAATGGCAATGATAAGCTCATCTGCTGATTCACCATACGAGCTTCTGTTTACAGCTCTATCTCTCATACCGATCGCTCACTATGTCATCGCAATCGCTCTTGTTTTGTTGGTGTTTATGTACAACTTCCTTGAGTTTCATATCCTTCAGGATCTGTTGAGTGGATTCAGAGGACAACGTGTGGATTTGACCTTCAATTCATGCTCTCACCTCTACCATGAAGTCGTCTCAAAGTGCACGCTTCTTCATGGAAGGTTCTCGATTCTCTCCAACTGTTTGTTTACGTTAAGCGATTCGTGTTTGAAGAAGTTTTCGGTTTGTTGTTGTTAGTTTCTCGTTTCTTGACCCCTCTTTGGTTCCGCCAGATGTTGAATGAAATCAAAAGTTGTGTTTGGTATTTCATATTTGTGTTCTGAAAGTTGAGGAATATGCAGGTACATGTCTACTCCATGGCTTTCTAGTCCTCATCTTCAGACTACTTTCTTGAGATTTTTTGGCAGGCCTCCTGTTTTCAACTATAGAAGGTATCTTTTCTTCCATTTTTGCTTCTGATAAAATACATTGAAATATATTATGATTTTAATTTAAGGCGCTACATTTCTGAAATTGTGCGACATAACTCAAACATGTGATCTTAATGTGTGATTTTATAACTCAGGGAGATACTTAGCACAGGTGATGGTGGTATTGTAGCTCTAGATTGGTTGGCGCGCCATGATGGTAACAATCTTTTTTTTTTAATTTATTTGTGTGAAGACGTATTTACAACCGAAAATTCGTTTGTTTTATAATCGAAAGAAGTTTGTAATGTAGTTTTTGGGTTCTATTTCTTTTCAGTTGTGGAAACCAAAGATATGGGAAATGATGAGATTCGTCAAGATGCTAACACGCCCGTTGTTATTGTGATCCCTGGATTGACAAGTGATTCTGATTCTGTTGTAAGTTTCGCAACGTGAAACTAAAATCATGTGGAAATTTTGATTTTTAAGGTGATATTTTTAAAGTGAAACATAAACTTGCTTTCTTTTTTGACATTGATTGCTATAATGGGTATGATAGTACATAAAACATCTCACTTTCTACATGGCGAAACGTGGATGGAATGTTGTCGTGAGTAACCATCGAGGCCTTGGAGGAGTGCCATTGACCGTAAGTGTTAAATTCCCATGCTTTAGCTTCCATCAAGCTTTTAGTTTTGTGTAATACTGCTAACAAAGGTGTTTATCTTGCAATACAGTCTGATTTCTTTTACAACGGTGGATGGACAGAAGATTTACGCAAAGTAGTCCAACATATTCGTTCCCAATCCCCTGATGTCCCTTTATTTGTCGTTGGAACCAGTCTTGGAGCAAATATGATGGTAATTGTTAAGATCTAGTTGTGGCAAATTCAGCTGATATACTTATATATTGGTCTACTTGGGTTGTGTTTTTTCTCAGACAAATCAATCCGGGATGAAACCACCCAAAGTCTATTTTTATACATATAACCACCTAAATCGTGTTATTCAAAGATTTCAATTATTAGTGTACAAAAACTGTTATCGTGGTCATAACTTTATCTAAATTCTTTGGAAATTGTGTCAAAAAGTATGTGGGTCAACCTAACAGCCCATCCGTTTTGACTCACAAAAATTGAATTGTTATGACCCATCATCCAGCCCACCTCAACTGCTCATCTTTACCTAGAGGTGTCGTGTGACAACCCGTTTTTTCCCAAACCATTAACATGCTAACATGTTGGCCATAGACACATTTGTCAAAAGTCCGACTGAGGGTCAAATCATTGACCTGCATTACTATTAATTTCAGGTTAAGTATTTAGGTGAAGATGGGGAAGACATTCTTATAGATGGGGCTGCAGCTGTTTGTTGTCCTTGGGATCTCCTGGTTGGTGTTTCATAAACATAATTTCAAATAAGGCTTTTGTATCGTATACCTTACTCTCCCTTCCGTGACAGCTCTGTGACAGATTTATTGGGCGAAATGTGGTGCAGAGGTTCTACGACAAAGCCTTGGGAGCTGGTTTAAAACGTTATGCAAAGATGTATGTATGCGATAGTTTAAACAGTTCTTCACAACTTGATTGAATACTTTGGGTTTTATCTTCCCAAAACTGCTTGACTTGATAGTTTATTATGATCTTTTTGCAGGCACCAGGACTTCTTTACTCGCCTTTCCGATTGGGATGGCATTGAAAAGGTATTTTATGTTCTAATTCGGGTTTACAAAGTGTATTCTTGTTATCGACTCTCAAGCCAAAAATTTTAATTTGGATATGCATGAAAATGCTTGCAATGTGTTATACTGCAGGCACGCCGTGTTCGTGAGTTTGACACTAGTGGCACCTGTCGTGTTGGAAAGTTCGACGTAAGATTAAAGTTTCACATTTTTCACATTTGGTATTTTAACCTCAATGGTTTGATGATCTTATTTTGTCTTTCCTAGACTGCGGACATATATTACAGGGAATCTAGTTGTGTTGGTTATGTGGGACGCATTAAGGTGCCCCTACTTTGCATCAGTGCATTAGATGATCCAGTGTGCACCAAAGAGGCCCTTATTTGGGATGAATGCCGGTAAGTTATACTTTCGGTTATTTGAAAATCACATTCTGATATCTATATAATCATCTGATATGGTTTAGTTTTGTTGCTGCTTTAGGGTGAATAAGAACGTTATTCTAGCTACAACACAACACGGAGGGCATCTTGGATACTTTGACGGGATGGATGCGAAGGGTGTTTGGTATAACTTTTTTCCTATCTACATCATTTCTACCACATAAAAAGCTTAAATCTTGGCATAACATGACATGCATTCTGTTATGCAAATTAAAGTTTGAAAAGACAAAAACTAAACATTAGAAAAAAAAACACTTGAAACAGTTTACGACCTCAAATTGATACAGGCTGAACAACATTTTATCGAAAATAATGGAAATACAAACATAATATACATATCGCGCGTAATTTTTGGTTCATTAAAGTTGGTTATATTCACCATAAACCTATTGTGAAATTAGAGAAGTTGGTTAAATTCAACATTAAGCACATAGGTTGTCATTTTCTTGAGTGTTTTATACATCTATATGGTCATGTCAGAACAATTTAACAAATTAATTGACAGATACTTAAGGTCGTATATTACTCGTCTAAACCTAAAACTCTCTTTCTATACACAAATAATAATGCATATATGATTTCAAGCATCACAATAGTGTGGTAACCGTTGAAGTTTTAATATGCGGGTAAAGTAGCTAAATAATTTGTATGTTTCTGAAATTACTGTATGTATGCATGTATATTGCACTTGTGTAATGATTACTTTCATGATTCACTAATTCACTTTATAAAATTAATATACTCTAATAGTCCCTAGACGCAATATTTTAAGGGCCTAACAAAAACCTTAGTGTCTAATAAACCCAGATGCAGTGCTTCATAATGCCCTAACAAGAACCCTCTTGTCTATAGACCCTAGATGCAGTGCTGCATCTCTCAATCTGCAGATTGTATACATTTTCCTATTAGCTAAAGTCGGGACCTTGTCTTCCCCCTGCAGGTGGGTACGAGCCGTTGACGAATTTCTCACTGTTCTAGGCTCTAGCAAGCTAATCAAAAGACAAAATAAGGTAAGAAAGACCAAGTCACTTAATATTATTGCCTTAACTAGTAATCCAAAAATTATTGCCTTAACTAGCAATGGCTTATTGACAACTTACTTTCTTTCTAGATGCCGGATTCCCTCCTGTTCAGGCCTCAGAAGTCGCTAACCGAAAAAGATCCAGATGTTGGTTTTGTGAAGAAAACCGACAATCAGATAGATTTAGACAACTTACCAAAAATGGCCAAGATTTTTGTGGAGGCACAAGGGTCTGAGACTCGCTCCAGAATTGACAGTATAATATTCTTTCTAAAAAGGTTTATGGATCAATTCTAGAAGACCAACCTGGATAATATTCAGAAAAGATGGAAGGGAAAGTAATTGGTGTTTACATATACATCAAACTATAAGAAGTGCTATGTAATTTTTGTAAAGAATAATAACTAGTTTGTAAGACGCAACCTGATATCGCTCGCATTGTTTCATGACCAAATGAAGTGTTATTATTACTCTTTTAGTCTCGAATAAATGATTTTTTTAACGTTCTGCCAAACTACATGCATCAAACCCCTAAAGTACCTCAAACTGACCAAGTATCATTTCTATTGGCTCTACATGTAGTAGTAAAAGAAACATGATGGAAACTAACATAAGTCTATAACCACTAGGGATCAGTCTAACTTTCAAACAAGACATGAACCTAACATAAATTCTCAGTTCTGAGTCTAGCCTAAATGGGTGTTTCCGTCGAACCTATGAGTGCGTTTATGTGTTATGTGATGGTGATACCACTAAAGGGTTTCAAATGGATCTATACATGATAATCATATATGTGAAAAAATACACAATTAAAACAACAAATCTTAACTAAGTGATCCAAATCATCAAGAACAAAACAAAATAGCATACAAGATCAAGATCCACTCTTAAGATCTAAATATCTCATTGAAGTTTTTTGACAAGGTTGATCTTCCTTGGAGAAGTAGACCCCTTCAATGATGCTAATGGCTACTACACAATGATTTCAAAACTCAAGTTGGAGCTAGTATGCATCAACTTAGAAGAGCAATAATACTTGACTCGTCGGCCACCAAGAGAAGAGAGGGGAATAAATCTTGGGTTTATGAAGAGGTGGAAAAGGTTTTTGGAGATTAAAACATTAAAAATTCCTAATCCCTTTATCAATTTTACTTCTATCATTCTATACTGAAAACCTCAGCTTTGATTTATCAACACAAATCAATCATCAATGACTTTACAAACAGTTTAAGACCGAAAGCTTATCAACTACTGGGTTCTCTGTTATGATTTGTTGAAAAAAACTTGTGTTATGATATATCTTCTCCATCATAGGGATGTAAACAGTGTTGTAAAAATCGGCCTAGTCGGCCGATTAATCGGTGATTAATCGCTACTTGGTCCATAATCGGTGGCTAGATTCCGGTCACAATTTGGGCAAATTCCAGCCAGCCAAATGTTTGAAATTATGGTCAAATCTTGAAAATTTTGGTCAAATGTGTGTGTATATATACAAATCTGAACATTTTTATAAAAATTACATATAAAAATGAGTGTTTATATATAAAAAACTGAATATTACTTATAAAGATTCCAATCCGATTAATCTCGATTAATCGCTAATCGGTACTCCACCGCCTAACTAGCGCCTAGCGATTTTTACAACCATGGATGTAAACAAACAAAACCTATGAACCTTTCGAGCCAAAAGTCCATTTATATTTGTTCATTTAATAATTTAACAATGATTTTTGGTAACGAACATGATGGCATGATGCCTTTCATTAATTTATGTGCGTGAAGGTTTATAGGTACATTTGCTAAAGAAAGTAATTAAACAAGAGAAAACTATGCTCATTTATGTTTACTTATATTCATTTAAGACGGACATGACTATCTTCTTAATGAACAAACAGAAACACAATAGTGTTGTTCAGCTAAACAAATGGTATAGCAAGTCTAGTTCGTGTTCACTTTAAAAAGCTACCTGTCTATCACTCAATCTGCAATTTGCATGTGTCTCCTATTCATGCACATTATTATTTAATATATGCAATGTACTTCACTGTGCAGGTGGTTAAAAGTCGTCATGAAATCCTCACAGTTCTAGGAAAGAATAAGGTAACTTTATATGAATTAAAGCCACATACTTCAGATTACTAATGCCGTATATTTTACTTGTATCAGCAACTCCCCACTGCTTTTTTTCATCAAAAAAAACATAGAGGTCAATTAAGCAAGCTCAATTCTGGCTCAAATGCTCAATAGTATTCGACTTCAATACCTCAAGTCGAGTTTGAGCTCAAATAACCATATAAGCTCAACTTGTTTTCAGTTCTAAGTAGATAAATAACTAGCTCTTACATATAACATAAGGCTAAAAAGAGTTGATAAAAATTCAAATCGTGTCCTCAATGTATATTGTTTTCTGTTATGAAAACTAGAACAGAAAGTGACCTGAATATATGGGAGATCCAAAAAGATTTAAGCACCACGAGACATCTTAATTTTGGGCATTGCTTTCTTCAACTGTCGAGCACGCTCTTTTGCTTCTTTCTTGCGTAAAGCCTCAGCATTAAGCTTTGACTCAGCTTCTTCCATCATCTTCTTTTTCTCTGCCTTCTTTCTCTGAATGGCTTCTTGTCTTGCATATTGCAGCTCCTTGTAAACCTCTTGTGCAAGTTTTGCTCTTGCTGCTTCGGGTTTGGATCGAGCCTGTTTTCCAATAATTAAAAAAAATGTTATTTGCAAAACTTGGGTATGTAAATTATGTTGCTATCTGTGAAGAAGAGTAAGTATCGTACCTGTGAACTCAGTTTGTAACGGCCAATTAAATCAATGTAATAGGGTATTAGAGCCACCAGTCGTGTCATGTCCGCCATGTGGTCAGCAGCAGGGAGAGCAAATTTAAATATTAAAACTTTCCTGTGGCTACTTGGGTGCTGATCAGAGAAATGCATTGAGATGAACAACTTCCCAAATTTCTCAAATGCTTTTTCACCAAATACCTGAAAACAGAAACATATACAGAATTTTTATAATCTGACGCATATAATTATTGTTCAACTTTTCATCATGTTTCAATTGATTTGAAGGTTATCAGATGCAACTGTTCTGGCAGGCTCCGTAAGATCTAGTTCACTTAACTTCAGATTATTTAATAGTATAGTATATAATGCAATTGATGCAGAAAACTTCCATAATCACTAGCCTGATCAAGGAATCAAGAAATGCGATCAAAAAGCAATTTGAGGTCATTAATTCAGCAACAATCGAAGTATTTAAAAAACTAATGTGGAGTATAATCACTAGTCTGATCATCAAGAAATGCCATCAAAAAGCAATTCAATGTCATCAATTTAGCAACAGAAGTATTTAAACAGCTAATCTGGACTGTAACTACTAGCCTAATCAAGAAATTAAGAAATGCCATCAAAAAGCAATTCAATGTCATCAATTCAGCAACAATTAAAGTATTTAAACAACTACTCTGCACCATAATCACTAGCCTGATCAAGAAATTAAGAAATGCCATCAAAAAGCAATTCAACGTCTTCAATTCAGCAACAATTAAAGTATTTAAACAACTACTCTGCACCATAATCACTAGCCTGATAAAAAAATCAAGAAATGCCATCAAAAAGCAATTCAAAGTCATCAATTCAGCAACAACCATAGTATTTAAACAGCTAATTTGGACCACAACTGTTTGGTAGCATTTGAATCAGTCTCTTAATGGTTCAGATGTCTAAATGGTTCAGCACTTAATGGTTCAGACTGTTTGTTTCGCGAGCAAATGTCTGAATGGTTCAGACATTTGCCTCTGAATGGTTCAGACATTTGCCTCTGAATGGTTAAACATTATACTAATGCTTAATGGTTAAAAGGTCTAATGCTAAATGGTTAAGACCTCTAGTCTGAATTGGTCAGACATTTGCCTTTAAATAGTTAAGTGATATACTAGTTCTTAATGGTTCAGACCTCTTAATGGTTCAACACTTAATGGTTTAGACCTCTTATTGGTTCAACACTTAATCATTCAAAATTTGCCAAACAGTCCCACTTGCCTAATCAAGACATCAAGAAATGCCAAACAAAAGCATATATCAATTCAGCAACAATAAAGTATTTAAGTATCTGAACAATTAATTGATCAAGAAATACCATCGAAAAACACTTCAAAGTCCATCAATTCAGCAACAATCAAAGTATTCAAACAACTAATCTGAACCATAATCACAACCCTTATCATGAAATCAAGAAATACCATCAATAAGCAATTCAAAGTCACCAACTCACCATCAAGTGAAGTATTTAAACGACTAATCTGGACCATAATTACTAGCTTGATCAAGAAATGAGATTAAAAAGCAATTCAAAGTCATCAATTCAGGAACAATCAAAGCATTTAAACAACTAATCTGAACCATAGTAACTAGCCCGATCAAGAAATCAAGAAATGCATACAAAAGCACTTCAAGGTCATCAATTCAGCAACAATCAAAGTATTTAAAAAACTAATCTGGATCATAATCACTAGCCTGATCAAGAAACACCATCAAAAACCAATTCAAATTCATCAACTCAACAACAACCAAAGTATTCAAACAACTAATCTATATCATAATTCACTAACCTGATCAAGAACAGCTTCAGTGATCAAATCTCCAGCCACTTCCTTAGATTCCGTAACAACACTCAACTCATCAGCAACCCACTTCCTATTACCGGGAGCAGGCATCAAATTCCCAAACCTCTGCAGATCCCTCACTTCCTTCTGCATAACCTTAGCAGCCTTCTTCTTCGCCAAAGCGAAAACCACATGATCCATAGCATCATCATTCATATAAACCTCAAAAGTAACCTCATCTCTACAAGGCACAATCATATTATACACCCTAGCAAACAAATCATGACGACTCTTAAGCTCCATTGTCCCCAACACCCCTTGACAAAACCGACGCCCACTCGCGTAAAATTTAAACACATTCTGACCTTCCTTCAACAACAAAGGCGAATCCTCACCTTCTCCCACACCCACCAAACTAAAATTCCTCTCGAAAATCGTATCGTTGGTCGCGAATTTCGCCGCCCAAGCTAGGGCTAGGGTTTCATTCTCCTTCTTCCCAGTGAAATAATTAACCGCGAATATAATCAATATCGATATGCATACTATCTCAACAGTATACGATCCAATATTACTCTTCACCGGAGGTGATTTCACAACATCCTCCGTACCATTCACCTGCTTATTATCAGTATGTTCAGTAGATTTGAACACTTCCGGTGGTGGAGTATCGATCGGGAAGCCTTCGAACTCATCTTCATCCCAGAAATCGAATGACGATGGTGAAACTGAAACTGAGGGTTTGGTGGTGAGATCGGAGTCAAGTGGTGAGCTTTGGTGGGAATCGGGATCGGAGGAGGGGGATAGGGCGGTGGGAGGAGGCGGAGCACGGCGGGGGACGTCGGAGAGGGGTGATCGGAGGAGGAGGTCGTCGTCGGAGAGTTCGATGTCGTCGTCGGCGTCGAAGCCTTCGAAATGAGAATCGGCGGAGATGCGGTGGAGGAGGAGGGAGGAGATGGAGAAGAGAAGGATGAAGTGGAGGATTGTGATGCCTCTTGGGGCTGTGAAGAAGCCTGAAGATCGTTGTTTCGCCATTAATGGAGATGAGTGTGTGTTTGTGTGTGTGCGTGAGAGAGTGTGTGTAGAGGAAGAAGATGACATAAAAGGTGTAATTGCAAGATCGCACGTGTTGTTAAGTTTGAGTTAAGTACGTAATAGTACTTCAATTCTTTATAAATGTTCGTTTCAGTCTTTTAAATTGGATTCTAATATTAAGACATCAGTCTTTTAATAGAAAAACAAGAGTGTTAGATTTAAAATTTATGAGGGACCCTTTAAATTTTCGAGATGCATCCAATGGACAATTGAGATGTTTTGATTTTATACTAGATGTTAACTGTTTAAATGTTGTAAGCGACAGGATAAAATAAATGAAAGACGTGAAAGACGTTCTTAAAAGAAAGATTAAAAATATAGGTGATGACATGTTTTGAAAGGGTGTTAACATCGACAAGTTAAAATACTTTGCGAGGTTTAGAGATAGTATTGCCTAGATTGTTACAATAAAATATGATGATACTATTGAATATAAGTTCTAAATCTTAAAATAGACTCTTATGTTAGAGTTTAAGTAGAGTGAGAAATTGGATATGAAACAAAATAAAATTTTGAATTGGTTGTTGGTGACAAGATGAGGTTTATGTTATAGATTTCTCGATATATTCATATAGCAATAATCATAAAGGCAAAAGTCATTGATTAGGAGCTAGAAAGTGCCCCGGCGAGAAAAGGTGAAAGAAGTATTTAATCCAAGTATTATAATTAAATGCAATTGGTGCACTTATGTATCTTCTAAATAACACAAGACTTGAAATTGCATTCTTGGTATTATATTGGCAAGATATTGTTTAAACCTAACACGTTGACAATAACAAGAATTAAACATATATGTTGGTGTGTTTGTGGGACATGAGACTTAGATCTCTTCTACCAAAATGATAAATACATAAATAAAAGTTTTAACATGTTGGGAATGTCAATGCTAAAAATCTATCAGATCTACATAAAGCACGATATCAGGCATGTTACATATTCATGAATGATGGTACAATAATCATTTTAAGATCAACAAAGCAAACACTTGAGATCATTGATTAGTTACTACAAGAAGCATGCAGGTTTGGAAGAGATCAAACAGAACTCGACGTTTAGTTAAGCGGACAATGTTACTTGCATAACTTAAATAAAAGAATGCTACATCAAGAGAGACAGAACAAAGTACATCTCAATAAAGTTTTTCATATCATATTACCTCCAGGAAGGATAAATTAATGTTTGTCAAATCAAGTAAAATGAAAAATCTAGCTAACGTGTTTACAAAAAATCTATCTAGAAGCATTTATGAGATGTTATCATATAAAATCAAGCATCTAAAAGCATTTTGTTGGAGTCTCGCATCGGCACTTTTGAAATCCAAAGAGGTCTCTAACGCCTATAAAAAGGTGCTTGCCCAATTGAACTTGTGTCCATAAGTTGTGTTTGATGTCGCTTGCAATGCGTGGCTATCCGAACGCAAAAAAATGGACCGCTATACGACTAATGCTTTGCCTGTAAATTAGTTTTTAAATTCAAAATTTTTTACTTTTTATTTATGTTCGGATCCAGTTCAAGTGGTTAACATATAAGCGTCCAATTCTAATGAATCTAGCCCAATACCTAATAACCGATTTGTTGGCACTGGCATTCAACTGGTTGGTCCAGTCCTAAAGCACCAACTATACATCATCATAAAGCATGTTATTAATAATGTATAATGAGTATTAATACGTTCGAGGTAGAGTATTATAAAACACTTATTATCATCACATTCAACACCTTATATCCAGTTACATATGAATAAATAACTATTACAATAATGTCTAGCTAGTTTTAATTTTAATCATATTATATTCTACTAAAAAATATTAAAAAAAACAATAAGAATAGAAACACTTAATCCTATTCACAACTTGGTTTTTTCCTCAATTGCTCTTGTAAAATTTGAATTTACTTTCCATTTATAAAAAAATTAAGATTTGGAGACCAACACAAATACACATCTTCAATGGGACAATAACCGTTTACTTGACCCTGTTGGTCAACGATCACTATACAAAATGATGACATCCCTCAACTTCTTTCATCCGCCGACGGAGGCGACGGCGACGGCGACGGCGACGGCGAGGTATCACTTTCCCCTCTCCGATCGTATCGATTAATCGACTGTTTTTATACCACAATGATCGACTAATTGTAATGTTTTACATCTTAACTTGAAACTCATATGGATGTCAAGTTTATGTTTAATTTAAGCTGATCATCTGTACACATTATTTGTTACTTTGATTTCCATAATACTATTGAATCCCTACGGAAGATGTAGTAATATAATCTAAGCACTATCACACTAACCTTTCAATCAAGTAGAAGATGATGATAATGATGATGATGATGATGATGAATCACTGCCATGAGTTTATTTTAGTCCTTACAAGGAGTTGGTCATTTAGCTGTGAGGAGGCTTCATATGAACTTCTTTTTTTATTGCAAAATTAATGCGATAAATTGAAGTGTGATTGAGCTTATGCTATTGAAAGAAAGAGCACAGGCTCTCATTTGCTTTTCCTTTTGTAAGTTATATGTGCCCACTACTCTCTCTGAGATGAAAATCGTAACTGGGTTGTCACTATTTTTGCAGCAAAAGAGGATGCTGATTTGGATCAATCGTACTTCGTAAAAATAGGGATGTTTTTGTTGTACTGGACATCTTGTAGAAAGAAAAAAATGATTCTACACATCTTGTTTTGGTACCATGAGAAAAAGAACACGGATTGAATAAGATGAAGATGAAGTGAAACTAAAATTTAATTGACCTACCAAGTTAGGATACAAGAGGTACGCTCCTATTAAACAGGAGCTTAAATCCAATACTTATAATGCTCCATAAACAGTTTTTAATTGACTCTTTTGCCCTTGATCATACAGCAGCCAGTCACCTTCTTACAATGGCGTCATCATCTTCCCGTCAACAAGTTTATGATGTCTTTGTGAGTTTTAGAGATGAGGACATCAGCAAAACTTTCATGGGTCATTTCTTTAGTGATTTAAAAAGAAAAGGAATTCATGCTTATAGGGGCAACAGAGGAGAAGGGTCATCTTTTGAAGCCATTGAACAGGCTAGGGTCATAATAGTCATTTTCTCACACAACTATGCTTCGTCAACAATGTGTTTGAAAGAACTTGTGAAAATCCTCGAGTGCAAGAAGAGTGAGAAGGACAGATATGAAGTTTGGCCTATCTTTTATGATGTGAGTCCAACAGAGGTGAGAAATCAAAGGGAGAGCTACAAAGAAGCAATCATGAATCATGAAGCGTCAAACGAAAAGGAGGTCATCAGATGGAAGAGAGCTTTAACCTTTGCTGGGAACTTATCAGGATGGGATCTCCAAAATACGACCAATGGGTAACTATTCCAAAACTAGAGGTGGCAACGGTTACAATCAAATTATTTAACTAAAAGAGGAAGAAATCAAACACATAGATATTGTCAACTTGGTTAAAAATTGTGAATAGGTTTTTTTAATGCATATAACATCCTAAATTATTTACATCAAAGATCTAGATTACTATTGTAATAATATTAACACATTCGTTCTGTATAAATATTGAGTTGGACAAAGAAAAGAAACTTTTGGTGGGTCAACATCAACCTGATCCACCTCATACTAAAAAGATGATGTGTTTTAAGTTTCAACTTGTTACCAAACCCATATGTTGCCATCTCTAGACAACATATTACACTTGTATTCTTAACAAGTTCATGATGTTGACTCTTTCTTATGGTTTCATAGGAATGAGTCAAAGTTTATCGATATACTCTTAAAGGAGATATTTAAGAAACTAATTAATGGGCCCATACCTGCTGGTGACAACCTAGTTGGATTGGATGCTCGCACAGAGCAAATGAACTTATTCCAATTTGTGGTGTCAAATAAGGTTCACACAATAGGGATATGTGGCATTGGTGGAATTGGAAAGACAACTGTTGCCAAAGCTATTTATAACCTTATGTATAAGCATTTTGAAGCATGCAGCTTTTGTGAAGATGTTAAAGAGTTTGTGAATCGAAACGGGCTTGCTCATCTTCAGACAAAACTTCTTGATGATATTATGAAAGATGGTGATCTGATGGATCTTAAAATACCGAGTGTTGGTGAAGGGGTTCGCATAATAAAGAGCATGATGAAGGGTAAAAAAGTCTTAATTGTACTTGATGATGTATATGACCGAAACCAATTTGAAGCTCTAGCGGGAGATCCAGAGTGGTTTAGTCCTGGAAGTTTGCTTGTGGTAACCAGTAGAGATAGACAGTTGCTTAAAGCTAATCAAGTCGAACATGTTTATGAAATTGACCCTCTGAATGATGATGAAGCTCGTGAGTTGTTTAATAAATATGCCTTTAAAGATAAACACCCACAAGACGAATTTATTGATTGTGCTAACAGAATACTTCAATATGTTAATGGACTCCCACTTGCTCTTAAAACTATTGGAAGTTTTCTGTTTAACAAGACTGTAGATGAATGGGAACATGAGATGAATAATCTTCAAAGCAGTCCTAATGCTCTTATACAACAAGTGCTCAGAGTAAGTTATAATGAGCTAGATGCTGGTCAAAAAAGCATTTTTCTTGATATTGCCTGTTTCTTTAAAGGAGAAAAGAAAGATTATGCGCTGAAAATACTGGATATCTGTGAGTCATCTTTTGCAACTGATCTCAGAGTCTTAGTTGACAAGTCGCTAATAACTATATGTGAAGATAGGATACAAATGCATAATTTGGTCCAAGAAATGGGCCGACAAATAGTACGTGAAGAATCTGAAGAACCTGGGAAGCAAAGCAGATTATGGTCTCCAACAGATGTGATCGATGTATTGAAAAATGATAAGGTGCAAAATATGGCAACATGTGGCAAATGGCAGATTGGATAATATGCCAAAATGGGTTCGGGTCAATATGGGTAAATTATCATACACATTGGGTCCGGTGACCCAAAAACACTTTTATTCATCTTTTAAAATTATTTATGAAACATTAATGTGTTATATGTGGTTACAGAAACTAATTAGTACGATAATAATACAAAATATTTCTATATTGCATCCTCTTTACAGGGAACGGAATTCGTTAAAGGCATTGCACTGGACCTTTCATCTTCAAAAGTCAATATTGATGGTCAAAGCTTTATGAAGTTGAAAAATCTTCGATTACTACACATACATAATGGAGCCTTGAGCAGTGTTAGAGACACCAGTGCCATAAAATGCAGAAGAGAATCGTGGAAAGAGATTAACGTGAGCACTACTTCTGGAAAGCTTGAATTTTTATCCAATGAATTACAATTTCTTTCTTGGCATGGATACCCTTTTCAACATTTACCATCATCATTTTGCCCAGAGAGCCTCCTTGTCCTTGATTTGTCGTTTAGTTGTATTAAACAAATATGGAGCGGATTGAAGGTATTCACTGTTCACACTGTTCCTAGAATATATATGTATATGTATATGTATATATAGGGGGAAGTTATTCTAAAAAGGATGGTGTGTCTAAAAAGACTAGGAAGCACTTTCAATCGTTAGATTAACATTGTGTATTGTTAAGATGCATTTGCCCTTTAAACAAAAACTACTTTAATGACACGTGTCATCACTAAAACTCTTCCTATACTTTTTAGGATATATGGTCTTTTTAGCGGAACAAAAACTACCTTAATGACACGTGTCATCACTAAAACTCTTCCTATACTTTTTAGGATATATGGTCTTTTAGCGGAACCCATACCTGTATATATATATATATATGTATATATATATGTATATATATATATGTATATATATATATGTGTATATATATATGTATATATATATATATATATATATGTACATATATATATGTATATATATATGTATGTATATATATATATATATATATGTATGTATATATGTGTGTGTGTGTGTGTGTACATGAATGTGACAAAACTATAATTAACTGAAACGGAAAAGGTCAAATGGGTTGAAAGTTACACTAAGTCTATTTTTCCTTCATGCTATCTCCTAAGCCGTTTTTAATTAGAGATTTATATTATTATTGTAGTAAATTGTTGCTTCTATAATAGATGCATTACTTATTTATAATAATTCTGAGCTGAGCAAAAGGGTGTTTGTGTGTCAATCAACCCAATTAACCTGTACAAAAAGGGGAGCCATTTCAACCCGAACAAGTGTGACCCGATACCCAATCCACCCATCTGTATATATACATTGGTTCTTAATTTTTCAACAATAATACTGATACAACTTATTTCTCTCTTATCTTTATAAACAGGGATTCAAAACGCTGACACTATTGAACCTTAGTCATTGTCACAACTTAAGAAAGACCCCAGACTTCACAGAAACTCCAAATATAAAAGAGCTAATACTGGATGGTTGTGAAAATTTGGTTAAAATTCACCCATCGATCGAAACTCTGAAGATGCTCACCATCTTAAGTTTAGAAAACTGCAAAAGCCTCAAGATTTTCCCCAATATAACTAAATTAGAATCACTTCAACATCTCAATCTCTCTGGTTGCTCAAAAATTGAAAATTTGGTCGGATGTCACCCATCACGGCTTTCACTCTTTCTTCTTTCATCATTCCTAAGAAAATTTCATGGTCCTGTAGCTTTGGTGTTACCTTCTTTGTCAACTTTAGGTTCACTAAGGGTTTTAAATATCAGCCATTGCAATCTATCAGGTGCTAGTGTAAGTCACCTGGAAAGTTTGTGTTCACTTGAGGAGTTAGATATGAGCGGAAATGATTTCACAAGCATAAATGCAAACTTGTGTCAGTTATCTCGACTTTCATGTCTACGGTTGATAGGTTGTAAGAAGCTCCAAACTCTGCCTGAACTTCCTTCATCAATCCTTAAGCTTGATGCACAACATTGCATTTCACTCCAAGAGCTGCCAAAGCTATCAACCATGTATAATGGTGGCACTGCTGTCTTTGATTTTAAAAATTGTCCAAAAGTGATTGAGAATCAGACCATCGAGAGCCTTCTTACGGTGTTGCTACCACAGGTTCTTTCTCTGCACACACACATATAGCATATATACACATTTCAGAACCAATAACATGTTAGAGACTGCTAGAACCACCTTGATCCTTATACTGTATATTATATAAATCAACTAGAATGCATGTAGATTCCAAAGGTTCGATTTTTTTTTGAAATATGGCATTGATAGCATTTCACATGTGCATCTACACTACATGCACATGTGTTTGTAAACTACATGCACATGTGTACATTGTTATACTTTTTTTAAAAAGAGAAGATAAAAGAAATAAAACCATTTTTTTTCGATTTTATCATTTTCGTTAAAGCACTTTGTACAGTGATTATCTGGTTATCATGCTTTTCAACATAATATTGGTGAAGACCCATTATACATAATCATATATATAAACAATGATATTACATACACATCACATAACATTGATAATGGACAGGGACGGATTGATATATTTGAAGAGGTTAACATGTTTCTTCCGGGAAGTAGAATTCCAGGGTGGTTTAGCAATCAAAGTGATGGGGATTTTATAACAATCGAATTACCGCCTCACTGGTGCTACAAAAAGTTAAAGGGATTGGCTACTTGTGTTGTTGTTACTCCTGAAAACACCAATAGCAGAAGTACATATTTTGAAATCTCATGTAGT